>OZ005747.1:3412890-3632890 GCA_963930835.1 Spongia lamella | reverse complement strand
GACAAGATTCGGTGGATTTAACGTGAGTAACATTTTACATATGTATAATATATACTGTATGTATGTATATACACATTACGTACGTACGTAGATATGTAAGTATGTATGTAAAACTATACCGAAACCCACAATCGATAGTAACAAGTGTCACTATAAATTTGGTCACTGCAGTAATTGATTAATGACATTTGTCTATCTTGCTACTTGCTCCAGTTGTGTAGTTGTAGTTGAATTTTTGTACTGGCTGCTTCAAAAATGACAGTGGCCTATGTGGAGACAATCGTAACGGTTGGGGTCGGACATTGGCCATTTCTACACCCAAATTGGCCTGTTAAAACTGAAGTAAAAGGACCATCCAAATACGACAGACAGCATCTTAGGCCACCTGTATTAGCTATACTACTGGAAACTACTGAAAGGGAATTTTTGACATAAAAATGGTATTTTTTAAATGTGTTTTCTGCCGTCAACTTTAATTTACCATAGAATACTAAAACCCACAATCAGTAGTAACAAGTGTTACTATGAATGGCCATTGCAAATGGGTTTCATCCCTGAGTAGCTTTGTTACCAATGTGTGAAAAATTTGGTGATTTTTGGATGGCTTCCATCAACCAAAGAAGCTTTGGAATTTGATTAGTCTTGCATAGCCATACCTCTTTTTTTGTGGTGGCAGAAAGAAGGGTCTAGTTAACCTGCCATAGATTCATTGTGTTGTAGAATCCACGGTGTTGATTGCTAAAAAAGGAAGTATTAAATGAGCAATATAGGCAGGCTTGTTTACTAAGCAGGCACCTTACGTACCGCTCATTTAACACTTCATTTTTAGCAACCAAATTCCATGGATTCTACAGCACAAAAAAAACTATGTTAAAGTCACCGGATCCTTTTTCGGCCACCACGAATAAAAACAGAAATAAGCGGTTGGCTATACGTATATACCAATAAACAAGGGAGCTATTTTTAAGTGTGGCTGCTAACCAAGGGAGTTATTTTAAGTGTGGCTAATATCCAAGGGGTGCTATTTAAGTGTGACTACTAACCAAGGAGAGCTATTTTAAGTGTGGCTAATAACCGAGGGGAGCTATCTTAAGTGTGACTACTAACCAAGGGGAGCTACTATGCAATGAGTGACATCTAACTAATAAAATTATACATATATAATAATACATATGGTGTATATTTTTGCCATCAACAATTGAAATTATTACAATATATTACACTATAACCGAAACCCACAATCAATAGTAACAAGTGTCACTATAAATATGGTCACTGCAGTTTCTGTACCTATTCTCGACGCCATTGACTGAATAAAAAGATTTTTTGTACAGGCTTCTTAAACCAAAGGGGCCTTTGATACAACATGTGGGTATAATAATTGTAACTTTCCTCATATTGTATAGTTTGGACCACGTGATTATGTGACTCAGCTGGAGTCATACACAAAATATCTATTCATATTACAGTATGTATCTCCTTTCATATTACAGTATGTATCTCCTTTACAGTATAAGATTTATAAAATCTGATAAATCTGTAAACTGCATTAGATTCCCTATGTAAAGCTGCATAAATGGTGAAAATTGTGCTGGACTCCCATGTGTATACATGAAGTTATTTAATTTTTTGAAATCCAAAATCGTGGTCAAATTTTATGTGCACATAAGCCCTATACGTACTAGTTAAAGCACCACCGTGAGTGCTGTGCAGAAAAACAGCATGGAGGTGAGGTCGAGTGGCAAATACAGCATGAGTATACAGCGTGCGTTGACTGGTTTATTGTTTTGTGTGGGACGACACAGCCTTTAATCTTTAGTGCTCGTGTTTGCTTAGATAAATCGGGTAAGAAATTACGTATCACCCAAAGATTCAGGACCATTAGATTTACTGGTTTGTAAGAATCTGTATTGCTGTAGACTATTCGCCATGCATGTAATCATTTCACACGGGTGGTGAGGCTATATTTACTGGCTTCCTTGTAGGCTCCATTAAGTGTGTTGAATAGAGCAGTGCTGTCAAAGGCTACTAAAATATCGATTAATATTAAGGACTACATTGTGGTTTACCGATGTGTTATTTTCATGGTCTGTGGTAATTCCTCATGTTAGTTAGTTAGACTTTTGACGCCTTGTGGACTGCCCACCTTACTCAGGAGGGTTCTGCCCAGGAATAGGAGAGTGGTGGTTAGTGCATGAGTCTTGGAAGCAGGGGATCTGAGGTTGCTGAGCAAGACTAAGTATTGCAATTCATGCAAATCTGTCTTTCAGTGCTGGTTGCAAGATTGTTTGTCACACATGGTAAGGATATATACTTGCAATCATTAAACAATTCATCTAAAAGTAGACTAGTTCTTCGTTTTGAAAATCTCATATTCATCACCTTTCGCACCACCACCTTTGTTCATCGTTGTCGTGTGACTGGCAATGCATTGATACAGAGAACACACTCTTTTTGTCACTAACTTGCTAGGAGAGAAGTGTAACAATCAAAAACTGAGCTTTCTTGTATCTCCTTACCCAGGCCAGGCGAGTTCTGGTGCCTTCTTCCAATACAATGTGTATAACAAAACATTTTCCAGAGCTTGATCTGACGTCACATACGTATATACTTACGAAAGTGACGTTTAGTAACTTTGCAGCTTAATTTGATTATAAAAATGTGGTTTTGTACATTGCATGATTAAATAAACACATCTAACTAATAAAAAGCACATGTGAATTACCACTGCAGTCTACCTTTAAAGCATCGCTGTATGTGCTGTGTAGAAAATACAGCATGGAGGAGAGAGGTCTAGTGGCAAATACAGCATGAGCATACGGCGCATTGACTGGGTTATTGTTTTGCGTGGGATGGCACAGCCTGACTACTACCAAGGGGAGCTATTTTACGTGTGGCTACTAACTAGGGGGAGCTATTTTAAGTGTGGCTACTAACTAAGGGGAGTTATTTTAAGTGTGGCTACTAACCAAGGGGAGCTACTATGCAATGAGTGGTAAAATTATATGGCATGGTATTGCCATCAACAATTAAAATTAATAATTAAATTAAAATTCACTACACTTTACCGAAACCCACAATCAATAGCAACAAGTGTCACTATAAAATTTGGTCACTGCAGTTCCCATCACCAAACAAGTTTTGCCAACGTTCTCGGCGCCAAAGATTTTAATTTTTGTACTGGCTTCTTAAACCAAAGTAGCCTTTGTTATATACGTACGTATGGGTAATGATTGTAACCTCCTTCAATTATAGCTTGAACCACATACGTATACTAGTTAAAGCATTGCTGTGAGTTTTATGCAGAAAATACAGCATGGAGGTGAAGTCGATTGGCAAATACAGCACGAGTATACGGCGTGCGTTGACTGGTTTATTGTTTTGCATGGGATGGCACAGCTTTTAGTCATTAGCGCTCGTGTTTGCTTAGATAAATCGGGTAAGAAATTACGTATCACCCAAAGATTCAGGATCATTAGATTTACTGGTTTGTAAGAATCTGTATCGCTGTAGACTATTCGCCATGCATGTAATCATTTCACACGGGTGGTGAGGCTATATTTACCGGCTTCCTTGTGGGCTCCATTAAGTGTGTTGAATAGAGCAGTGCTGTCAAAGGCTACTAAAATATCGATTAATATTAAGGAATAGCAAGTGCGCTTGCTATACGGAGCACACCAGACCCTTTTATTGTCAGGAGGTGCCGCACGAAAGGGTCAGCTACGCCAGACCATGTGGGCACATCCCTGTATGCTATATTTGCCAGCCACTGGTATTATATTTTCTACTTGCTTCTGTATATGGAAAAATAAAGGTTTTGCTTTGATCCTCCCACACAAAAGACAACAAAGGCAAGTGTAATGACGCAACTACGTATGTAGGCTATTGGGCACTTGTTGATTAGATCAAAGGCTGCTGTATATATTACTACTACAGTGCTTACTCATTTGTCACACAGCACAACTAATAAGTGTGACTACTAAGTATTTTAAGTGTGGCTACTAACTGAAGGGGAGCTATTGTAAGTGTGACTACTAACCAAGGGGAGCTATTTTTTCTAACTTAAGGGGAGCTATTTTAAGTGTGGCTACTAACCAAGTGGAGCTATTATGCAATGAACGACACATATGGTATATAATAATACGTATGCTGTATATTTTTGCCATCAACAATTGAAATTATTACAATTTACTACGAAACCCTCAATCAATAGTAACAAGTATCACTATAAATATGGTCACTGCAGTTTCCGGCAGTTACACCATGTATTGTCGATGCCAGCTTTAATGGTTGTAACTTTCCTCAATTATATAATTTGTACTACATGTACTAGTTAAAGGTAGTCTGCAGTGGAAAACTGACTTGGGCTTATACTTTACCTTAGTTTTAGTAATGAACATTGGCATGCGTGATTTGGTGATATTCCGCTTGGTTTAGCTACTACAGGAGTTTTAACATATTGCGGTTTCTTACATCACACGATGTCATATCGGGAATAAGAAAACGCACGTTTGTATGGAAATGTATGGAAGATTCGTGTGCCTCTTGGATTATCGGCTAATAAACAAGCTTGTTGGAGCACCTTTGTATTCTGGCAGTAATATACATGTATGGACATGGATAGAGTTTGTTGTAAAGAGGTTTATTCTTAAAACGAGAATTGTGAAAGGCGGACATATACTAGTGGGATTGATAACTAGCAACTCATGGCTAGTTTTGTCGAGTTCTGTTCACTGCGTGTCTGTTGTTCCAGTTGCTGTGTATTGTCGTATAGAATGGTGCATTAGTCAGCCTCAATCAGCTTTAGCATTTCGATTAGCACAACTACGCACGCTAGTGTTCATGTCACACAGTGGTGGCAGTGAATCCAGTCTTCCTTATCGTCACAAGATTGTTTATCAAACATGGTAAGGACATATACGTATGTACTTGCAATCATTAAACAATTCATTTAAAAGTAGACTAGCTCTTCGTTTTGAAAATCCCATATTCACCACCTTTCGCACCACCACCTTTGTTCATCGTTGTCGTGTGGCTGGCAATGCATTGATACAGAGGGCACACTCTTTTTGTCACTAATTTGCTAGGAGAGAAGTGTAACAATCAAAAACCAGGCTTTCTTGTATCTCCTTACCCAAACCAGGCAAGCTCTAGTGCCTTCTTCCAATACAATGTGTATAATAAAACTTTTTCTGGAGCCCAATCTGACGTCACGTATATACTTACGGAAGTGACGTTTAGTAACTTTGCAGCTTAATACCATAATTTGATTATAAAAATGTGGTTTTGCGCACATCTAACTAATAAAAGCACATGTGATTTACCACTGCAGTCTACCTTTAAAGCATCGCTGTATGTGCTGTGTAGAAAATACAGCATGGAGGAGAGGTCTAGTGGCAAATACAGCACGAGCATACGGCGCATTGACTGGGTTATTGTTTTGCGTGGGATGGCACAGCCTGACTACTACCAAGCGGAGCTATTTTAAGTGTGGCTACTAACTAAGGGGAGCTATTTTAAGTGTGGCTACTAACTAAGTGGAGTTATTTTAAGTGTGGCTACTAATCAAGGGGAGCTACTATGCAATGAATGGTAAAATTATATGGCATGGTATTGCCATCAACAATTAAAATTAACAATTCACTACACTTTACCGAAACCCACAATCAATAGTAACAAGTGTCACTATAAAAGCTTGGTCACTGCAGTTTCTGTCACCAAACAGGTCTTGCCAGCGTTCTCGGCATTGAAAAATTAATTTTTGTACTGGCTTCTTAGACCAAAGTAGCCTTTGTTATGTACATATGTATGGGTAATGATTGTAACCTCCTTCAATTATAGTTTGAACTACATACGTATCATAGTTAAAGCATCGTTGTGAGTTTTATGCAGAAAATACAGCATGGAGGTGAAGTCGATTGGCAAATACAGCAACAAGTATACAGCATGCGTTGACTGGTTTATTGTTTTGCATGGGATGGTACAGCCTTTAATCATTAGCGCTCGTGTTTGCTTAGATAAATCGGGTAAGAAATTTCATATCACCCAAAGATTCAGGACCATTGGATTTAATTGTTTGTAAGAATCTGTATCGCTGTAGACTATTCGCCATGCATGTAATCATTTCACACGGGTGGTGAGGCTATATTTACCGGCTTCCTTGTGGGCTCCATTAAGTGTGTTGAAAAGAGCAGTACGGTCAAAGGCTATCGATTAACATTAAGGAATAGCAAGTGCGCTCGCTATACAGAGCACACCAGACCCTTTTATTGTCAGGAGGCACCGCACGAAAGGGTCGGCTATGCTAGACCATGTGGGCACATCTCTGCATACTATAATTATTTGCCAGCCACTGGTACTTTATTTTCCACTTGCTTCTGTATATGGAAAAATAAAGGTTTTGCTTTGATCCTCCCACACAAAAGACAACAAAGGCAAGTGTAATGACGCAACTACGTATGTAGGCTATTGGGCACTTGTTGATTAGATCAAAGGTTGCTGTATCAAGACTCACGATAGTGAGTCGCGAGGCTAAGAAGAAGCGCAGCAATGCAATCACTGAGTGAGTTATTTACACGTAGCACCGCCCTCAAACTCGCAAACGCTCTAGCTAAGCCACCATTAAAGCTATCGCTTAGTTATTACCGACCCACAATGTTCTTACTATATAGAATCAACAAACTGAGAATGGAGGAAATAGGCGCCATCATTCCTAAGTACCAGCCATTGTGAGTTTTATGGTGCCCGTTGTGCGACTACGCACGACGAACCAGCCTTTCCCGCCCAATTCGCCCGTTTACTAGACAATTAGTACCATCATTGTTTGAAGAATCAATATCCCGAAGTTGATCGACATCGTTTCAGCCATTCTTCTGATACAGCCTTATAAATGCCTTCCTGTAACCACAAAAACTTTTACGCGACAGTCGTTTTTTTTCTTCTTTCTTTTATTTTCATCGCACACTTTTTTCGGGGGCTTGTGGGAGTTTTCGTGAATCCCGGAAGTTTATTTCAAACTCTCTTTTTATACATTCACTTGTTTGTCTAATAACTCACTCATTTCTTCATGGATTTCAGCCAAATTTGTATCAGCACTTCTCCCATGTATGCTCTACCTGTCATACTATTATCAGTCTGAAGTAAACACTTGAATGTATTTGAGAAGGGCTATTACACTGCAGGTTGATAGTTGTCATAACTTGTACCCCCTTCATATGATTTGCATAAACTTTCAGAAATACAATCTATATTGATGTATCACTCTGTAGTGAAAGTTAAAAAAAAATCTCGGGCTTGAGTTTTTCAAAATTATGCTTCAAAGTTTAATTTGCAATATTGTGTGCTAGGCAAGTACAAGCTATGCCCATGCAGTACTTCTCTGCTGCTTGCTAGTAATAACATGTGTTTATACTAGTGATATGCTAAACAAAAACACCTTGGGTGTAAAAAAGTGCGAGGCCAATCAGAAGCAGCATTGCAAATAGGTATGTGCGACCAAAAACTTTGATATCATTTGAGGCCAAGAAGTGGCTTATCAAAAATCTTTTTCACTACTTGAATGACATACAATAGTTTATAGCATATTTTCACAACTATGATTGGCTTTGTCACTTGGCCACCTTTTTAACACCATCATTATCATTAAGTACGGTAGTACTTAATAGTAGGGATTGGTAAAAAATTGTATGGTTTCCCGATTTTTCGCACTTCATAAAATAACCTTCCAATAGGCTTTACCCGAAAAACAAAAGAATGACATTTGCTCTCCTGGTTTATTGTTTTGCATGACTGGTTTATTGTTTTGCGTGGGATGGCACAGCCTGACTACTACCAAGGAGAGCTATTTTAAGTATGGCTACTAACTAAGGGGAGCTATTTTAAGTGTGGCTACTAACTAAGGGGAGTTATTTTAAGTGCGACTACTAACCAAAGGGAGCTACTATGCAATGAGTGGTAAAATTATATGGCATGGTATTGCCATCAACAATTAAAATTAACAATTCACTACACTTTACCGAAACCCACAATCAATAGTAACAAGTGTCACTATAAAATTTGGCCACTGCAGTTCCTGTCAGCAACACAGGTTTTTCCAACGTTCTCGGCGCCAAAAATTTAATTTTTGTACTGGCTTCTTAAACCAAAGTAGCCTTTGTTATGTACGTACGTATGGGTAATGATTGTAACCTCCTTCAATCATAGTTTGAACCACGTATACTGGTTAAAGCATTGCTGTGAGTTTTATGCAGGAAATACAGCATGGAGGTGAGGTCGATTGGCAAATACAGCACGAGTATACAACGCGTTGACTGGTTTATTGTTTTGCATGGGATGGCACAGCCTTTAATCATTAGCGCTTGTGTTTGCTTAGATAAATCGGGTAAGAAATTACGTATCACCCAAAGATTCAGGATCATTAGATTTACTGGTTTGTAAGAATCTGTATTGCTGTAGACTATTCACCATGCATGTAATCATTTCACACGGGTGGTGAGGCTATATTTACTGGCTTCCTTGTAGGCTCCATTAAGTGTGTTAAATAGAACAGTGCGGTCAAAGGCTACTAAAATATCGATTAACATTAAGGAATAGCAAGTGCACTCGCTATACAGAGCACACCAGACCCTTTTATTGTCAGGAGGCACCGCACGAAAGGGTCGGCTACGCTAGACCATGTGGGCACATCCCTGCATACTATATTTGCCAGCCACTGGTACTTTATTTTCCACTTGCTTCTGTATATGGAAAAATAAAGGTTTTGCTTTGATCCTCCCACGCAAAAGACAACAAAGGCAAGTGTAATGATGCAACTACGTATGTATGTAGGCTATTGGGTACTTGTTGATTAGATCAAAGGTTGCTGTATATATTACTACTACAGTGCTTACTCATTTGTCACACAGCACAACTAATAAGTGTGACTACTAACTAAGGGGAGCTATTTTAAGTGTGGCTACTAACTTAAGGGGAGCTATTGTAAGTATGACTACTAACCAAGGGGAGCTATTTTAAGTGTGACTACTAACCAAGGGGAGCTATTGTAAGTGTAATTACTAACCAAGGGGAGCTACTATGCAATGAGCGACATCTAAGTGGTAAAATTTTACATATGGTATATAATAATCGCATAGTATTGCCATCAACAATTAAAATTTACACTAACCAAAACCCACAATCAATAGTAACAAATGTCACTATAAATTAGGGTACAGCAGTTACAGTTGGTGACACATGTCTTTCCAACGTATTCGGCTCCAAAGAGTTATAATTTTTGTACTGGCTTCTTAAACCAAAGAAGCCTTTGATACATGTGGATAATGACTGTAACTTTCTTCAATGTTATTACAATTCTATGTACATACCTAAGGGATATAATGAAACAGCTAGGCTGTTCATGCTTTAGACCTCCACCATATCAAAATCACCAAAAACCCAAACTTGCCAATCCATCAAATTATAATGCTATCGTGTATGTTTCTGCTGTGCTGTATTTCTATGAAACGTACGTACCATAATTGTAGTGATGGTAAGTTTTGCAATTCATCAAAATTGTATCATCCGAAATTTTACTCTATCAAAGCTCTGTTTGTATGAAGTCTATCCATCAAAGGCTTGCAAGCGCTATACAGCAGCAATTCACACAATACGAAATGATGAACAAGTATCTTTTTCAACAAATACTTGACAGATTACATTATTTTGATGTTACAACAGAGACAATTGTAACCGTCAGACATTTGCCAGGCCAAATAGCATGTTAGTCAGACAATACTGAAGTATGGTCTGACAGATTGTCAGATCAAACAATAAGGAAGGATTGAGCTGTGTACGTATGTTTGGTGGACTGTGAGAGTGACCATGAATGTCAGATCAATTTTATGTATGGTCTGACATAATGGAAGATCAATGACAAAAAGTTCTAAGTGTCTCTGTAATATCCTTACACACAACGATTGCATCTAGTCTCGCATAGCCAGACTAATTTATGCACCAGCTGCTTATCAATGTTGCTTATAATCGGGACATCGATAAGCGGCTGGTGCATAAATTGGTCTGGCTACACGAGACTGTATTGCATCACAATTAATCTTAGATATCTATTGTATTGATGTGTAGATCTCAGGTTGTTGTTATTAACAGATAAGTTTGTGTATGCATCATCGAGTTACCATTGGTCGCCATAAAGTAAACTATCCGTTACTCTATGACTCTGACGTTTTATACAACGGAAGGTTTAAAGTTTGCCGTCTGAAACTGAATACTATTTGATATGTACATAAACTACATACGTACATATGTGGACATACGACCAAATGACTGGTCATGCAAAAATCAACTGTTTAGATATGTAAAAACCATGTAAATTTTTAGCATGCGTATGTACGTATGTATGTCATACATATATTAACAATGATATTTTTACTGCAAATGCAGAATTTAATAGAGAATTCTTTTTAAAGCTTACAGAGTGAAAATACCCCTTTTAGGATTGAAGATATTCATGAATTTGCGTAAATCCTATTTATTAAGGATTTTTATAAATTTCAGGATCCGGCAGTTTGTATTGTACCAAAACTTTGGAGAACGTACATAGTACGTAATTTGTGTGTGTTTCAAGGGTGTTTTTAAACCACAAGTTTTGCTGCTGAATCTATAAAAATTTTCCCATATACGTACATCTATCTATACTCGTCCTTAACGACAGAGACATTTTCTGCCTTAGAGGGAATTGTATGGTAGCATTTGTTGCAATTGATTGTGGTTTTTGATTTACTGACAATAATTGTGAATTTATTTGTATGCAGCTTACTGAGTATCTACGAATAGCATTGTCTATTTGGAGTGCCATACCTTATAAGGGATTTGCGGGAATATGACATTATACCCTGCAGTCTAGACAATGTAATTTACGAGATGATAGTTGATATAATAAATATTTTCAAGCAAGCAGTGGGCAATAACGTGAAGTAGCTACTCAAGTTTGGTAGCGACTAAAATCTTTTTTGTTCTAACAATCAAGAGTGGCTGAAGAATACAAGTTGAATTATACTTGACCAGACTTGCAAAAAACAGGTCTTATCTGCGCCTCTAGTTTTGTGACTTTGAACACACATAATTCAGTCTGTGGGTAAGCAAATTTGACATAGACCAAACATTGGATGCAAATCTTGGGTTGATAGGGTATTGGAATATTCAAACCCACAATTAAATGTTACAAGTGAGGATATAAAAGAACCAGTTAAATGTTAAGAAAATATGAAGAAGCTGGTTGTTCATGATTGCTATATTGAATTTTTGCAAGGCCTGTGTGGCCCACATCCTAAAAATATGTATTGGTTAAGTTGCTACGTATGTATTAATGCACAATAGCTTGTATACGACGAAATATTCGAGGGGGGAAACTTTCATGGTATTCGCGATTTTTACACTGCAAATGATTTATACCAAATAGTTTAGGGCTCAAACGAACATTTGATTATTCGAATACAAATTTGGATATTCGAATATTCACTTTATAGGAAATCAATATTTAGATTACATAAAATCACTTTAAATGCTTGAACCTACATCAGCAATCAATTCTCTGTTGTATTAATGTAGTACATTATAAACATCACAGCAACTTGACAGTTTCATTATGATACCTCATACATACTAAAGAATATTCGAATACCAAAAATCACTTTTCGTTTGAGCCCTAAAATACGTAGCTACGTGGATTAAAAAAAAGCTGTTACCACGAAAGTTTTCCCATGAATGTTTCATCGTATATACGGTATGTACTTCTAGTATAAGCTGAAGAATTTATACTTATCCCTCCAACGTTATGCTTATCTTTATTATAACACCACACACAGGAGTATGTATATGGTCAAGAAAACTATACACACAGAGACTTTTGGTTCACTGAGTGTGTGTAATGCGCCTATCAATTGTTTGCCCCACTATCCCCCCTGGGGCTAGGTACGTAGGGGGATTTCCTCGGTTTTGAATGAAAGACGTGCCCCAAGGGTGGGGAATTTGATTCTTGAAGTTGTCAAATCCCCACATAATCCCTTGTGTGGAACAAAGGAATTCGATTGCCCCTGACCTGCCCAAAGGGTGAAGCACTTGATCACTGGTTTTGTCAAATCCTTACCCATCCCCACCTAGTACCCCAGGGGGGATAGTGGGGCCAACAATTGATACACACATACACTTGTTTCACACTCCATCACATATGCTAATGCTTTGGTTCTCTTTGAGCCTTTTTAGTTTTTAAAAAAAGCTCTGCAAAAATTGTTCTGATGCATAGGAATGCATCAGGTAGCATTTATGTTAGTGACTTTGAACTGGTTCACAGTGGTCGGCTGTTTTATAAAGTCCCACTTGTGAGAACCAATTGTGGGTTTGAGTTTATTAAATAGAATATACATTAAAGCACATCCTCTGTTATGGGTATAAACAACATCTTCGAGCATTGAGTAGTGGTCGTGCTTGAATAGTCGCCGCGTCAAATGTTTCAAACTAAGCTAATAAATACGTACCATGGCGTTTAATTAAGTATATACGGTTTTATCATGTTGTGATAAAAGGTTGTCCAATTGTGATATTGAAATTTTGTTTATATTGCACATCTCTGTTTAGCATTTCACTCATAAACAAAACCCATTACAATTACAGTGTATGCACTAAGGCTCAAACAAATTTTGTCTTACCATTATAAGCCAAGATACATACAATCTTTGGTTTTGACTAAGGTGTACGCATGTATATACGTATGTACTAGGGCTCAAACAAATAGTATATTTTGATATTCGAATATTCTTTAATTTTCAAACGAATAGTCCGAATATTCTTTTACATATAAAAGTGGTAAAATGATACTACTTTCAGTCAATTTATGACTCCTATCTCACTCATAGTGGCTATAATGAAGGCAAATTACTCTGAAATCTTGACACTAAACATTTATTATTATGTACAGTGTGCTATCCGTTTAAACCAAAGTACCCAAAAATTCTCACTGTAAACCGTAAACGAATATTTGGTTGACTATTTTTGAATACGAATTGCCTTGCATCCGTCCATTAGCAGTTAAAACATTTATTAACATTTTAATAGCTGTAAAAAGAAATATTTAAAATATAGTACCGTGAACTCAAACCCACAAGTGATTCCTACAAGTGTGAGTATATAAAGAGAGGTTAAGTTAATTACGTAGTCTTGTGTATAAAATTGTTACAAACATTTTTTGGAAGACCTTCCCAATCGGGGAAGGTCTAAAACTGCTTTAAAAATTAAACTCTTTAAAGCCTGAAGTGAGGGTGTGTGTATTATAAACCATATAGCGGGCTATTTTTGAGGGAGAACATTTGCAAGAATTCATGAATTGAACTCAATTCGTGAAAATTCGTTGAATTAAGTGTAGCAATGTTGTTAAGAGGTGTAATTGTGAAAAATTTCCTCATGAATGTAATGGCACCACTGGGCATTTGTGAAATATCCCCTCCCCCCAAAATAACCGGCTATATGGTATATTTAAAACCAACTGCCCACTATAAATACGCTATAGTTTAAGCCAACTTCTGTCAAAGCAAATAGACTATTACTAGACTGATGTTATAACATCATGGGGGCGAGCCTTCGTGAAGTAAGGCATGACAATGTTGACTTGATTATATTACGTAACATATTAGTACGTATGTCATCTTGAAGTTAATGGCCGTGGTACCGGTAAAGCAAGATTTATATACATAACAAAGCATAGCTAACTATATGGAGTAAAGCATTAGTTAGCTAGCTACGTATGTATGAGCTGAGCCGGCATGCAAGTCAGAATCATCTGCCTACTGTAACCTGGTGAGAACACTGTGAATGGGCTTTTGTGGGTATGTTTCCACTAACTATATGTGACTGGGTCTGCGAAAATCAACCATCTAGTCGCACAAAAATCGCCTAGTTTTTTCAAATATATCTTACCATAACTTATACTCTATTTATACTAACAAGTTAAATGTTTTACCACAAATGCAGAATTTAATGGGAGATCTTTTAAAGCTTACAGACTAAAAATACTCCTTATAGAACTGAAGATATTCGTAGATATCTAACTAGGTGTAATTTGCGTTCACATGGTTGATTTTCGCAGGCTTGGTCACATATAGCAAGTATGGGATACGATCCTGAGTACTTTTTATTATCATGCTTATTTGCTACAAATATATCAACAACTACAGAGTAATTTCTGAATGTGATTATTTTTGGCTTTATTTTCTCATTATTGCTCATTTTATTTGATAACTTCAAAGAAAGAATCACGTGATCATAGGAATCAAAATTTTGATTCTTTAAAAAAGTACTCATTGCCTAAATATCGAGTACTTCAAATATTGGTATCAATATTTTAGTGCTTATATCGCTCATGCCTAAGGTCTAATGTGACACTGTGGAGATGGGTGATACCTGTAAATTTCATTTGATAAGATTCCAACTTTCCAAGTACTTTCAATCAGGTACCGAATTCATTTGTGCAATAAGAGATTTTAATTTTGGTGCGAACGTGGTCAGTTTTTGCAGAGACAGTCGCACAATAAAGTGTGTCACTAATGCTCCGATTAATATTTAATGATGTAATTGTTAACGTACACAGTAATTGTATGTGATGTACAGTGAGAATAAGATAATAAATTAAAACCCACAATCAATTCCATTATGTGTGACTATATATGAACTGAGTAAAACTTTACTAACAGCATAATAAGGATCACAATACAGTTTAAAGTATCAAATTTATAATTTTTGCAAGGCCTTAGCAATTGCTAGAATGGCCTCACATAATTACATATTATTAGGGATGGGCAATACCTGTAAATTTCATTCGGTACGATTCCAATTACTTTCAATCAGGTATTGAAATCATTTCGATACGATTGTGAGTACTTTTGATTAGTCAACAACTACAAAGTGATTTCTGAATATGATCATTTTTGCTTAACATTCCGTCATTTTGCATGATAACTTCAAAGCAAAGAATCACGTGATCATAGGAATTGAAATTTTGTTACTTTAAGAAAAGTACTCGATGCCTTAATATTGAGTACTTGAGTATCGGCATCAGTACCATATGACGGGTTTTTTATGCAGACACAAGCCATCACGAAAATAAATTGTTGGGACACAAAATATTGCGATTCGACTTATTTGCAAGATTAAATTTCTCGCAAACATTTTAGTACTGCATGTAGCTACGTACGTATGCCACGTCACACCTTAATCGTTGACTTAATTGCGAAATAGCTTATCTCTAATGTGAAACGCGTCCATTGCAATTGCTTGCCATAGCTAGCCGCTGTAAGCTTGTCGAGCGCAAAATTTTAATCCTCGAAAAAGAAGCAGCGGCTTAAGGAGACAATGTATTAAACTTGATTGGATGATCAGCGAGAATCCTTCTGGCTTGCCTTCCACGAAATATAAGACGCTCGAAAATTACCGTGTATACGGTACTTGTCTCGGTGATATTCAATACGAATAGCTCGAGCATTGCTTTCCCGTGCACTTGTGAAATTCATCAACACGATTCGAAATCTCATAACATGTTTAGCCACGTAGCTATGCAGGCAGCTTTCCATTGGGGGGCAAACTTTAGATACACACTTACATAAATAAACCCAGTCATCTAAAATGTACTGAACTGTATGCATGTTGGACAATTTTAGGGGGGCGATTTCCCCTCCTGCCCCCCTGCTCAGCCTCCCCTGCTACAGACAACAACGGAACCACAGTGACTGATAATATTATGAGACACATTAAAGTCACGAAATAAAAATTCTTGATATTGTGAATTAGGCGTGTCGCAATATTAAAATCCTCGCACTATACAGTATTTTAGTACTTGTATTTTAGTTCTATTAGGCTGGTTTTTGGTCATATTGTAAACAATTGGTGCTATATTGATTTATCAAAGTAACCAATAAATCAATCATTGATACTTATGCATACATTACATATCTCTAGACACAACCCACTACAACTACACCCTGGTCCAGCTGAGGTATTTTATCTTGCAGGTGCTTGAATGTTTGCCTACCTAGTGACCCTCCATCCTTCCTTTAGCAGCTACAAAATTTTAAAGAAGAAAAGCTTAAGTAAACTCAAACCCACAAGTGGTCCCTACAAATGTGAGGTGAAGATTTTACTGGTGATTGGCTAAGGATGGCTTTTATATAACAACATTTTTTGGGAAGGCCTTTTCACTTTGAGAAGGTTGAATGCAACAAGTATTACGTGATACATGTAAATTTCATTTGATACGATTCCAAGAACTTTCAATGAGGCATCAATCATTTCAATATTCCCTTGTGCAATAAGAGTGATTTCAGTTTGGTCGGTTTTTGCAGAGAATCACACAATACACACTAATGCTCCGATTAATATTTAATGATGTAATTGTTAACCTAGTTAAACCTACACAGTAATTGTATATGATATACAGTGAGAATAATAAATTAAAACCCACAATCAGTTCCATTATGTGTGATTATATAAGAGCTGAGTAAAACTTTACTAATAGTCCCTAATGATTTCATGAAACCTGTAATGATTTTTGCAAGGTCTTAGCAATTGCTAAAATGACCTCACATAATTACATTATTATTAGGGATGAATAATACCTGTAATTTTCAATCCCAAGTAATTTCAATCAGTTATCAACATCATTTTGATTCTGAGTACTTTTGATTATCATGTTTGTTTGCTACAAATACAACTACAGAGTAATTTCTGAATATGATTATTTTTGGCTTTATTGTCCCATTATTGCTTAACAGTTGCATCAGTTTGCTTCAAAGTAAAGAATTACATGATCATAGGAATTGAAAATATTGAGTACTTGGAAGTATCGGTATCGATGTTTTAGTACTTGTATTGTCAATGTGTACATACATGCTATGTACGTATGTTCTAGTAATTTGGCTATTATGAAAAGCAGTGGGTGGGAGTTATACATGAATGTGAAGCCATTTAAACATGTCTACAGTGTAAAAATGACTTGGACCTACGTATGTATGTTTTAGTTTAGAGTTAGTAATGAACATTGGTGCGTACATACGTATGTGTGATTTGGTGATAATCCACTTGCTGCAACATGGTTTTTAACACATGCGGTTTCTTACGTACGTACATCACACAATGTCATTTCAAGAATAAGAACATGCGTGGAAATCCATGGACATCGTTGCATCATTGACTAAATTTTGCAGGCATTTAAATTTTATGAAATTTATACTAATATTATAAGGTAACAATAGAGTGCTCACGTACGTATGTGGGTATGTAATAGTGCTTAGGTCAAAATCAATATTATAAGCAAGAGACTGTAACTTGTAAATGCTTAACTCTTACTCCAACCTTGCGTATCTCCATGTACTGTTGAGTGACCGTGATTTTGCTGTTTTAAGAGCTAGAGGTAAGAGTTAGATGGAAAAGGTTGAAATGTAATTCAAACCCACAAGTAATTCCTGCAGGTATGAATAAGATATATATATGGAGAGCCCTAAACTAGGCTGGCTCTGTAGATAAGATGGCTTCTTACTAATCACTATTGATATTTTTTAGAATGCATTTCAACTTGGAAGGCCTGATGAAATACATACTTACTGCTGTTCATACCTACAACAAGATATGCACATACGCAAAGCATATGGATCCAAAATGTGTGCTACTGTATTTTTAATCATTGCTTAATCATTTCGGATTATAAAATTAAAATTTTAAAGACTAAACTGTCACCTTTCATATTGATTTATATTTTTAATGTACATACATTACAGATGATTCATATCAGTGGGTTTCTGAAACTGATCTACCAAGGAGATGAAGACCGCAGTAATGGATGTATTCATGGTTCCATTACCGTGTCTCCTAGCAACATCGAGAAGTACCAAGTGATCGGTCTGGTTGCCGAGTGTCATTTAATAGAATCGCCGGTGATCATGGAGCTGTCCGTACAGCACAGCACATTTGCCGGAGCACTTTCTCTGGATTTGAAATTTACTTCAGTGGATACTAGGTGTGTATTATATAGAATAATGTGTGGTTAGAAATTGTGAAAAAGCTAACACACACACACTGTAGCATATGGATTAATTATGGCAAAATTCACATTACGTACGTACATTTATAACCTCATGTGCCAAAATCCCTTTATCTGCGAGAAGTCAGTGCCGTTACATAAGTATACACTGAATGTGGAAAGCATTCAGGATCTCAGCTGTGTGGCTCCCTTGGCTCTCGCCTAGGTGTGTGATGCCGGGGGTTCAAGTCACCACTGGCCTGGGATATTTTTCTTCATTCAATTGTTAAAGTTTGGGTTAAGTTAATAGTTCTGACTCCCTGTCCACAGGCTTATAGCCTTCTTACGGGTCCCTATTGGAATAGTGTGTATGTGCCAAAATTATATCATGCATACATCAGTGATTTCTTACCACAGAATCACATGTCACAACTAGATACCTTTTCTGTGTAGGATACACTGCTTTGTGCTAGCATCTTTGTAGAGCCTTTCTTGTTAGAAATATTTTCCTTCCAGTAATTTGATAATGCAACAACTATTCTGTATATTAGCTTCCTAAGTACCTCTTTTACGTACCTTTTAAAATTTTAGTTTTCAAACTTAAAGACCCAGCAATGTTTTGTGGGGCTTTGGCAAAAATTTTACAATTTGGTAGAAAAGGATCTGTTAAGGGTCAGTTGAGTGTACATGGCCGCTCTTAGCCTGTTTTATACTTGCACTTGTAAGGTTTGATTGTGGTATTTTATTTTTACACAATTTTTGTTAATTACTGATCGCGAATCATCGTTAAAGCAGTTGTCATGGTGGTCCAATATCATTTTAAAATAACACTTGTTTGGTGTAGTAGTAAGTGTAAAATTATGTATGTACAGTATTGCTGTATGATAGGAAATTTTTGAGAACAATAAATTTCGCTGTTTTCATGGATTTTACTTATGCCTCAAAATTCAATTCCTTATTATAGTACAAAATATTATGCAATATTTTTCTAGTGGATCCTCAAAATTTATCTTTTGATGATGGAGACAAGGATTTCCGTATGTACAACGTACGGTTTATCCTGATTGCTCTATTAGAGTGTTTTATGTTACTACTGTGTATGTTCTATTAGAGTATTTGCTTGTATGGATAAAATTTGTGGAAATTTCTGCAGTTACATATTTATTTTGAACATTTCAGCAAATACCACTATTAGATTGGTATTTGCTTTTTGATGATGGAACTTTGGTATCAAGCATTCTATATACGTACGTACTTACATACACAAGTGAATCAATTCTTTTTGTTAATTTCAATATACGTACGTAGCAAAATAAACACTGAAGTCTTAGGTACACTAAGTATTATAATTGATTTTAAGGATGCTTCTTGAAGATGTTAATATGAGTGTTCATCTGTTCACTTCACCCTTAACCCTATAAGCCATTGAATAACCGTGTGCATCACGGCTAAGTAGGTAAACAGTTTAATGTCCTTCCTCAAATTTGTCTATCATGTTTTAAAAACCTAATTTATGATTACTGAAACATCAAATGAAAATATGTTATGCATACCATAGTCTGTGTGCGTAATTGTGCATGTTTATACGTACGTATGTACTGTGCGTATGTTTCTTATTACAGAGTTACACAGGTGCTTGGGTTCGATAAGGATGATATGGTTGGACAGAAAATTTTTGATTTTTTTCATCCAAAGGAGTACTACCAAAGCGAACACTTTGTATGCTGGAAAAAATGTTAGTTAATGTGACAATGCAATGTGTATATGTTTGTATGTATCTGTGTACTAAATAATGAGATTTCGTGTGCTATGTACGTCCATGCACGTTGTAACATGTCGCTATAATGGCTACACACACGCACACACACACACACAAACACACACACACAGTCATATAGTTACGTATGTAGATTTATACTCTTGTTAAAGTGGAATATTTGGAATCTCTTTGCCTTATTTTTCACATACGGTACCGATTTAATGCAATGTCGCACTCGCGAGTGCAAGTGGTAACACTCGTGGGTGCAAGTGGCAACGCTCGCGTGTACGAGTACAAACACTCGCGAGTACTAGTAACAGCAATGTACCAATAGCAAGTACATACAAGGCTAAACTATGCTGATATATGGCGCGCCCTCTTTATAAACAGTAGTACTTCATGTTGCTACTTCAATACAAGCGTCATGCGCTCGATATTCGGTAGGTGCCACGCCCACTTTATATACTACAGTACTCCGTGTTACTACTTCAATACAAGCTTCATGTGCTCGATATATTTGGTAGATGCCATGCCCACTATATAAACTGTAGTACTTTGTCTTGCTACTTCAATGCCAGCTTCGTGCGCTCGATTTTCAGTAGGTGCCACGCCCACCTTTAAGACGAAAGCGCTTCATTTTACAATTACTTTATACTAAAGCATTTTGCTTTACTACTGGAGTAAATTGAAGCTATTACACGGCATATAAAATGATTCGTGGTCACTACTTCACTTGCGAGTAGTTTTACTCGCACTCGCGAATGATGGCGCTCACACTCACGTGTGATTGCACTCGCACACATGCGCGATTGCGACGTTGCATTAAATCTGTACCATACACAAATATGTATGTATGTATGTGTACGTGGTATGCATATGTTCATATGTACCTATAGCTAACTTTTCAAAAGCAGCCATCCAAATGTCAGATCAACATTATGGTTGATCTGTCATGCCAACAGTCGACCAGCCAATACTCAAAAAAGACCAATGTTATTGGAGCCAACCCAAAACAATTTTTGTTGCTAGGAGATAAACAGGTACCATATACCATAGTGTAAACATCCCTCCTAGCTTGTTTATCTCCTAGCAACAAATTTTAGCTGCGTACAATAACATTGGCAGGTGTCAAACATGTCATTACTTTTTAGACTTGTTTGATCTGAAATGTGTCGGACAAACAAGGAAATGGGCAATCACATTGCTAAGTTGACTGATATTTTCACCTCTGGTACTATGCAGATGTATTTCTAAATCTTGTATAGTGCGATTTTTTTGGCAGGGGAAACATTGACATATTTGGCACTAATAAAGCGATCTGTCAAATTTCCTGTTCAATAGTTTCCAGTAGTACAGCTAATACAGGTAGCATAGGATGCTGTCCGTCAATATTTTCCCCGTCAAATTTCCCAATGAATTGCATCCGTCAATATTTTGCAATCCATCAAGATTTTGCCCTGTTAAAAATTGCGCTTTACGGGAGTAATTTGTACATACGTAAGTGTCCATACAATAATTTTATGTTATTCTCCCTACAGTGATGTGTCAGGGCCGATCAACCAGCCCGGTATATCGGTTTCTCACGAAGAACGGTGAATGGATATGGCTGCAGATGTCCGCAACACTGACTTACATCCCAAACACAAACAAACCGTATGCTGCAAACTTCATCTTCAAGGTTATCAAGTACGCAAGTCCGATTGTGTATTGTGTGACACATCACATGGGGGTACCATCTTAAGTAGAGTTGCACCAATAATCGGATCGGTATTGTATAGATGATGATATAAAGTTAATAGTTCTGATTCCCTGTCCACGGGCTTATAGCCTTCTTATGGGTCCCTAGTGGGGTAGTGTGTATGATAAGCAATTTTGTACATATTTACAGAGTGCGACATGCAGAGCATATGCGGGGGTGGGGAGACTGTGGGCACTTGCCCCTCAAAATTATGAGTTGCTCATAGGGATTTAGTTTTTCACAATAGAAATGTGTCTTGCTAGCTTATTGTGCTCCCACAAGTTCAGCTACCCCTGATGCAGAGTATAAGATGAGTGTATCTAGGACCTGCTGGGAGGGGCAGATAAGCAGTAGATCTTGAAGCAGTGGGTCAAGGGGGATGTTTTGGCAACTGCCCCATCCTGATCCTTCTCTAATGCATATCGTGTTAATGTTATCTATATTTAGCTGTATGAGTGTTAGTATGTGTATGTATCAAGTCTACATACATCTGTTTTGTAGTTCTGAGAATTATGAGGCAGGCAAAAGGTACAAGCTAATTGAACACAATGAGGAGTATGTTATGGAATCTGACAGTTGTTTAGCTGATGAAATCAAACCACACTTCCCTCCGCCACTGAATGCCATGAAGAACCGACCAAAGGCAAACGTTGATCATGTGGTGAACAGTTTACAAAATACGCCTCTGTCTGAAGTAGCGAGGGAAGCCTTCTTTCACGCTCGTAATATTGGACTGGATACATTTGTAACAGGAATACAGCCTGCAAGACTGGAAGATGGAACAGAGCCAGTAAAAATGGTACCAGACTATACTGAGAATGCTACTCTGGATAGCGTGTTTGTTCCTCCGACAATGAGTTGTAATGGGGCAGTTCCTTATGGACCAGACTTGTATATGCCTTCAACATATGCTCAAAATGTTAGTACAGATTCTGTATTGCCAACTCCTTCACAAGTACCCAGTCCAGCTTCTATCGGAACGGTGAAATCTGTCTTGCCAAGTGGACATCAACAACAGTCTACCAGTATTTCTAGCCTATCGCCATCCGAGCCTCTCTACAGCTATACCAGTGCTAGTCATTCGCCGTCATCCGGGTATGTCTCATCCCCGGGTGAACCATCAGTGGGACTTAATGATGGTACAATTTCTTCCCAACAATTAGAGAATCATGATTATAATCATATCCAGTATAACAATAACTCGTGGCCTACTGCGGTAAACTCACATGAACCATTCTATCAGAATGGGTCTGTTCATCCACTGCATAATAATTTGAATAGTTCTGCAACTCCTACATCTGTGCCACCGTGTGATAACAATGATTTTCCTCTGCCTGAAATTGATCCGTCAATTTTTGACAGCCTCACAGCCTTCAGTTCAACAGAAAACAATGCCTCGACCAGCTTAAAGCAAATCCCACAGCAGAGAGCTACCCAGAAGCAGAACAACAATGGATTCTCGCCACTCAACTATGCCAACTCCACTATTGACGATCTTATTGATCAGATGATAAGGGAAATCCCCGGCGAAGGTGATGATGTAAATGCATACCCAGACCTCACCAAGTTGTCATGATTACAACTCATTCACGTGGATTACATTGAACATGTACATAACTGGTTTATAATGCTTTTCAGTCTCCTAAAATGCATCAAACTATAGCTACACAGTCATGTTTATACGTATATACATATATTTTCCTTACTTTTTGTAATGCAATTTTCAATTTGCGTGTTACATAAGTCTTTATACATATAATATATATAGTTAGTTAATAATAATTGTTAGTTTACTTTAAATACGTATTAAACAAACCTGTGGTAGTATTCTGAATTCCCTACTTAGCATAACATGGGAAAATCTGTGAAATCTTTTGAAATCAAAATGAAGTACGTAAATACAATACAAACCAGGCACACACACACATAAGTACACCAGGTTAAAAAGTTATTTACTAATATTGTTCCTCTAATCGCATACTTCAATACTTTGGTGCACTTTTCCAGCCATCTGCATAGA
The DNA here is from genome assembly GCA_963930835.1 of Spongia lamella. Classification (NCBI taxonomy): domain Eukaryota; kingdom Metazoa; phylum Porifera; class Demospongiae; order Dictyoceratida; family Spongiidae; genus Spongia; species Spongia lamella. Next base: position 3,609,321 of record OZ005747.1, on the reverse strand, counting down.
GTGGGGATCAATCGGCCATATCAAAGGTCTACGTACAAAAAATATGTATATATGGGATGGGATTAAATTTGTAAAAAGAGGTCTTGTAATTAATCACATCCAATTTGCAACTTTACAGGAATGTAACTTCACCTGTGATGGAGCCACAGCTCTGAAATTTTGAAGAAAGGCATTTCCTACCATTGAACTTGTATGAGTGCAAATTTTGACTTGTCATCTTAACCACTGGTACTTACAAAGTTATGCCTCCTCAAATTTGATGTGAGTATAAGATCGTATAATTATTATACAATAATAATTGTGACTGTCCAAGTGAAAACCGGCCTAGTTCACACTTTCAAATTTGCCACTTTAGTGCTTTATAACTTTTGTTGGGTAAGGCCATATAGTTCAAATTTACAAGATAAGCATATAGAACAAACATCACTTTATCATTGCTGATCATGAGCATTCTAATAAGATTTTATGAACCATTAACCTTTGGCAAAATTGGAGGTGTGAACTAGGCTGGTTTTCATTCGGACAGTCACAATTGTATTTTAGCTATGTCCAGCCACGCCAATAGCTAATTATACTGGGCCATAAATCAAGAGTAGTCTCGGTAGACCTGACTGCTTTAATGAAATGGTTGACTGTTCTATTAGAGTATATTGATCCGCTTTGTGTGACATGACAGGTTTCCCTAACGAGTATAAGCAATTCTTTCCGGCATAATTACTGCAGCCCCTAATCCTATTTTATGCTTGTATCACAACTGCTCTTAAAGATGACTCAGTATAATTTTTTTAGTTCACTGTTTATTAGAACGTATTGGTCTAGTTAACCCCACACAATTATACAATCTACGTAATTATAATTTCCTATAATTACTTATAATTATAATTAAAAATTTATTCTGTCGGCATTATGCTCTTAATTCATACATTAATCTCTTATCTTTATAATTACAAACCCATCACTTTTCTGTTTAATGACTCAAAATGTGTGACTGCTTTATTAGAGTAGCATGTGGTTTACTCCAAAAATAAATACCAGCATTATGTAGACTTACAATTCTTTGTATTAGCTACGCTAAAACATGATTATTATAATGTATAGTCCTAATAAGCCCAGCACACACAATTTATCACACTCTCTACGTACCTTTTCTTATCAGTTTGAGGTACAGTGGTAACTCCTGCAATTTAAATAAACGCTTATAACACGATACAAAAAATTATGTGACCCCATTTTGGAAACCTACCATCTACACACAAAAGACACATAAAATAATTCTAATTAGCTTGAAACATGTGTGTGGCTATACAACCTGATATGTCTGTTAAGAATACATTTAATTATCAGAATAATTGTAGAAATACTTTTGGTTGGCTTGTGGGTTAGAGTTACTGGGCTGCAAAGTTAGATATTATAATTATTTCACTTGTATGTAAATGGTAAGTTTTCCATAATTCAGTCACAGATTCTTTAACTAAAGGTAATTGTTACAATGTTTTATACCGTACAGTCTAAATTTTGGAGGGTAAAAACTTTCATGAATTTTGTGGATTTCTGAACAACCACAAAAATCTAGCATTGCGGTATTTCAATACTACACTATTATACATAATCCACAAACAGTTTATTCAAGTTGTTGCTAAATTCATCAATGTATGAAAAAGTATTTTGTCTTTTGGCCACAAACCTGATATTGATCTGCGTAGGACAATCATGATGACAGCAAATACAAAAACTGCAACTAACACTGCTCCACACACTATCCCTATGATGCCAATAGTTGGCAATCCTTCGGATGAAGATTCAGTTCTTCCTAAAACAAATACAAACATTATCTCTAAAGTGTAACACCAAAGTAATGTCCATAACACCAACCATACCTGATGTCATATCCTTGTCAATACCTAGCAATAAATAAAGTAATAAAGTATAATTGAAAGCTACATAATACACTCTTGTGATTGCAAAATTAATATTATCAGGATTAAAATGGTGCCAGGTCATCCAGGACAAATGGGTAAATTTCTCTGGGATACACGAACATCGGGCCAAGTAAAAAATTCTTGGATTTGTTACACTTTGTAATAAAACAATTACAGAGATTGCTCAATTAGAGAGCTCTTAATTACAAAGAGTTCAATGTGTACACATTCTGCAAATCACTGGACCTTAAATTAAGGTCAGTGGATCATGTGAGCACATTTGACCCCGTCTTGATACTGAATTTTATAATATGTACGTACATATAAACGTAAACTACAAATACGTACGGCACACTGACAAGCAAAATAAGCTAACCCATCAGTATAGATTGCATGGGCATGATGATGGTTGATGTTGATCTTGTTCCAGGAAGGGAAGTCGCTGTTGAGACTGGGGCTTTTGATATTGTAGGCATTACACTTTCAGTTGGATATATACTACTAAATGAATTGTTGCTGAATGTCATAGCAGGTATGATTCCACTAAGCGGTGTTCCTATAGGCGTCACCAAATCCTGTCTGACAACACTGGCTGTATAATTATATGATGCAGAGAGGTTTAGATTATTAATAGACACTTCGACTACACCGTTTCCTCCAATAAGCGACATGGATTGATTGATGGATGTACCATTAGTTTGGCTAATCAATGTTACCATACAGCCTCCAATTAATGTACTACAAGTATTTGAGAATACACAGCGAAATGTAATGCTGGTGTTGTTGTTGAACTCCAATTCAATGTATTGTGCTATTGTAAAAACAACAAGAGTCAGTGGACATAAATTCTGTATTTATACATATACAAGTTATTATAGACCTGGTTTTGTAGACCTGGCCACAAATACAATACGTAGTTATCACTGTATTGTACAGTCATTCATACCAACTACAGTCAAATCCTCTTTTATCTGTTCACCATCAGTTGTATGTAATATCGCTTGTATCATATAAACATACCCCGGATGAACACCGCTACCAGGCACTGGTACGTTGACAGAAATGTTAGCATCGATGTCAGGAGACAATTGAATTGTACATGATTTCCTGAAAGAATCGTTCATTGAAGAAACATTGATGTCCAGTGTGTCAACATTGTCTGAAATCTGAAGCTACAGGGTCAAAAGTTAACATATTTAATTTTATTGTATAGGATATAACCAGTTATTGGATCAAGGTCGTGGTACACGCAAGACATTTGTCTATGTCAGAGTACCATTAATAAACATGAATACCATTAATTTTGCATATGCTTGCATGCATTTTGTAGCTATCACAGCCGAGCGTTATAAAAGAAGCTTAACAAACAAGTCTAGGCTAATTCATTTATCGCTTATACTAGTTTATGAAGACTTGTGATCATGGAAACATATTTTGGACTGTCCAAATCCATACTTAGTCTATAACAATACCAGTTCCTATACAGCCACATACGTATATTTCTTAAGGTAATAAATTAGGCCAAAAATACGATGACATATATAATAACTGCATCCACTGATACGGACAATTCATATAACGTACATAGCTATGTATAATGTCTATAGAAAATTGTGACTGTCCGAGCGAAAACCAGCCACACTTCCAAATTTGCCACTTCAATGCCTCATAACTTTTGTTGGGAAAGACATACAGAGCCCATATTTATATGGTTAGTAGATTAGACATCACTTTATCATTGGTGAAAATTTGAGCTTTGTGTAACATTCCAAAGGTTTTATAGGCCAGTAACTTAGCAAAATCGGAGGCGTGAGGCTGGTTTTCGCTCGGACAGTCACAATTAACTGTAGCTGCACCTTCAAGTTTACTGATAAGTAGTTGTTAACTGAATCAACACACACTGACAAGTTCTCAATATCCTGCGATTGCCCTACGTACATTAAAATAAAACAGTCACCATACCTGGCTAACAGTTTTCTGTATTATGTAACCCAGCATGAGAAATAGGGCTTATGTGCACATAAAAATTTTGAATTTCAAACTTGAATAACTTTGTAAATAATCATAAGATTATAACAATAGTTGCACCATTTATGCAGCTTTTCATAGGGATTATCATGCAGCTTACAGATTTCTTAAAAGTATAGGAGATATGTACCATAATATGAATAGGTGTATTTTGTGTACATAAGCTCGGTTTTCTCATGCCGGGTCACATATTACTAAATTCTGATGGGGGAAATGTTGACAGATTTGAAGCTACATATAGCAATCCATCAATTTTCAATAGTTTCCGGTAGTATAACTAATACTGGTGGCCTAGGATATTATCCGTCAACATTTTTCCCTGATGAAGTGCATCTGTCAATATTTTGCTCCATCAGAAAATTACACTGTACAGCATTTTGGATAAGTAACGGCTCTAATAAAATAGTCTAACTTTTATAACAAAGGTTTTGTGCCAGTTAACAGTAGCTTTTTCCCAAGCACAAATCTTACACATGAGGATAATATCGAGCAATTCATGAGCACTGCAGCATAGCATAGTTATTAAATAGGTAAAATAATGCATACAGTACATAGGCTGATCCCTAATATAGGCAAGTCTAAAAGCAACTAACTACAGATAACCATTTCTTACATAGCTATACTTAAGGTTGGCAATCTAATGTTGTGTGTTAGTAACTATATTAGTCATAAAACTACAGGTAGTGGAAATGGGGCCATGGTCCTTCTTAAATTTTAAGACTCTCCATTGGAATTTAATTTGCAACAGAAAATCACTTGAGTTTAGCAAAGTGCACTCCAACTTTCAGCCGGTAGCTTCCTTCTCCTTCCCACTTAAAACTGTTGATGTAAATTTGTATGATTTAGGGGAAAAGCTGATCATAAAAATATGATTATAATTAATGGCATGTCATCAAAAGGCACCTATTTGGCTCTTAGCTAAGACTTGAAACAACATAACATTAGCTAGCTATGTATAGTGAAAACTGAATTGTATCAACTACAGACCACACTAAATGGTGTGATAAATGACATCATGGGGGCTCTAATGGCCAATAAAACTAGTGTATTCAGCCCCCCATATATGGTGGCAATAATTTAACCACTGTATATACTGTAGACCATAAAATTTAGCTTTATACCTTATAATATAAATATTTCCTGTTCAAATTGTTTCTTATTTGCACATCTGACTAATATGCACATTTTTCCGGCATGAGTAAATAGGACTTATGTACACATAAAATGTGACTACATTTTTGGAATTCAAAATTAAATAACTTCATGTGTACACATGGGAGTCCCGCACAATTTTCACCATTTATACAGCTTTACATAGGGAATCTAATGCAGTTTACATATTTTGTAAATCTTATACAGTAATGGAGATACATACTGTAATATGAATAGGTGTATTGTGTGTACATAAGCCCGGTTTACACAGCCACAGACTGAGTTAAAAACTCATGTGTCTTATATTAAGTCATTATACTGTATAATCATTGGATGAGCAGATAGGACCTGTTATTGCAGGCCTGGTCACAATCAACATTACGGTGATTACACCATAAGAATAATTATGGTGTGATTTATTATGTAGTTACACTGTGGGGGGCTAATCACACTCAGTGTCATGGTAATAATTATGGTAATAATTATGGTGATTAGCACTGTTACAATGTCAGTTGCATCACATCATCAATTAGTCAGTGTGCATGACTCGGAGGCATGCACACTAATTATTTTAACACTTACAATGATTTGCATACACAATGTAGCTGGGGGATATACGTATGTGACCAAATTTTGGAACATCTACCATCTGCACACAAGTGAAATAATTGACTCTGTGGCCCTGTAACTCTAACCTACAAGCCAACCAAAAGCATTTCTGCAATTATTCCGATAGTTAAATGAATTCCAAACAGACATAATTATCAGGTTGTATAGCCATGCAAACATATAATTATTTCGTAAATTATTTATGTCTCTTGTGTGTGTAAAGGTAGGTTTTCTAAAATCAGGTCACGCACGCACACACACACACACACACACACACACACACACACACACACACACACACACACACACACACACACACACACACACACACACACACACACACACACACACACACACACACACACACACATATACATGCAGAGTTATGCATGCAGCTAATTCCAGCTATATGCGATATATGTATATTATATCTATACCTTGTTTTAGGGAGCAAAGTATCAAAGTTGCAACTAGCATTAACAGCTGCATCTGCAAAAACAGTATAATTATTAGACTGATATACATAATAAGTGATCATCATAAGCTACATATATGCACACTATGATATGATACGTTGCTATGTAGCAAGCTATATAATTAAAATTTGTGACTGGATTTGCAAAAAGGGTCTGGATCTTGGCCACACACGCATCTGGTTTTGTAACTTTGATGTTATATTATGTAATTATAAATAACTATATTATTGGACCTGCATATATGATTGTGCTCAATTCTCCATTAAATCTTACTATAGTTCATAAAGCTATATGTAGCTATAATTATACTTGAGAACTATAGCAATAGTATTCAGCTATCTATAGCTATATTAATATTATGTTATATAATTGGTTGGTTTCTGGACATTATAGCTACGTATATACATAGATACACGTGCACATGCAGTGAAAACATAACGCCACTATATAGTACTGAGCTAGCTAGCTGGTTATACCTATATAGCTAGGAACCATGTCGGCGGCGATGCAGTTGGGATTGTTTTCACTGTTGGTTAGAAATGTAGCTAACTAGACGCAATGCCTCAGTGGTTAAAAGACAAATCAAGAGCTACGTAATACTGGTAGCTCACAGTTAGTATGTGTAGCAAGTAGCCGCGGCTAGCTACGCACCATTGATAACTAGCAGGCTACTGCCGGCGTTCAGTTTGATTGGTTTAAAACTGCTTGGCCTAGCTGCTATATAGCTATGATTGAGTAGTTAAATAATCAGTGTTGTAGTTATCGTTATAACAATGCAACTTCATGCACACACAGGTAATAATAAACGAATTTTAGCTGCCTTCTATTCTTACCACTCCAATGTATCATCCAGCTCACTGAACTATATAGTATCCGGCCGCCAAATTGCTTGCATCAGTGGTTCATGGTTGAGTGACAGTCACGTCAGATTTTAAACGTCAGTCTCGTGTGACTGAAAACGTCTCCGCCTCCAGGTTTTAAAATATCACAACGACGTGAAATTTCAGCGGCGCTTATAATCTCTAATCAATAAGCGCCCTGCGAAACAGAAATCATAGATAATAGACGCTCTAATATATCTGGTCTCAGCAGCAGCTGCCTTCATCAGTACAATTGGGTTTGGGCCATTTGGCCATAGATTATATAGACAGTCCGTAACCGGTACAGAGTCTATATAATCTATGGTTTGGCTAGTAACCTATCTCTTGAAATTCTGATATCACATTGACTGTTCTATTAGAGTATTCAGTATCAATTTGTTTTAAACAACATAGCTAGCTACATAAAAATATGCATACTACCTTGTTCAAATGGCCACGTGGTACTTGCACACTAGAGGAGCTATAGGTTCAACTTACGTATGTGTGAATACAATTTGAGTCAATAGCTATGTAATAGTACGTACGTATATTACACACAGTGACACTCACAGTAAATTAAGAAAGCATACATACATATATAGCAATAAGTATACATGTAAACCAAGCATACACATAACGTTCATACACACTTAGCTAATTTAAAAGGAATAAGTAGCTATAAAATTATAGCTAAATATACTTAATATATTCTTGTCCTTCATCCTTTAGACAATATTATCGATTTCATCAGGAACTGATACAGACAATCGGCTCATCTGAATTGTTTGCTTGTCAATTAGACCCTTGTCATCTTCTGTCAATTCATCATCTATCACACAAATAGTTGGGTGCAGTCGTTCTTCAGTCTTGGGATCAAATTTTCCCCATATTAAAGGTCTACATAAATCACATGTATAGCTATAGTTCATAATTATTACTGATGTCTGATTTTTAAATTTCTTTACTCAGTGGTTATAGCTAATGGACATCAGTCAAGGAATTCTTTAATTTTAGTTTTGGTGATCTGTTTTCATAAAACTTAGATACCGCAGTAAAGCGGGTTTTATTGCGAGGCACAATTTTTAGGAATCATTGATTTTATAGTCTAGCAGTAATATTTACTATCATTAAATTTGCGAACTGTGTGACAGCTACATAGAAAAGTCTATTGTTATTTGTATTTAAAATTTGCTAGTTCGTGATTACTTGTAAAATTAGGACCTCACAGATAAAACCTGCTATACGGTATAGGACTGCAGTAATTACGTATGCTGCATCATGCTGGAATTTTGCAAAAATACCCTTCAAACTGGTCAAATAATTCTATTGAAGCAGTCATTATGTACTCTAATAGAGCCGTCAGAATAAGAATACTTAGTCTTGGCGATCTGTTTAAAGTAAAGCTGAGACATAATATTATATAGGACTGTAATCAGTTTAAATCTTATACAGTAAAAGATACGTACGTATCTACATAGCTATATGTTATATATGTACATTGTATAGCTACACATGACATTGTTTGTGCATACACAAACAGACATAATTTTCATACGTACTTGTCATTTTTATCAGTAACTGGCATATTTCCTGTAGTAAAATAGAAAATAATAGATACTATATCATTTATAATAATATTATGCAGTATATTTATTTCAAAGGTACGTAGTATACCTAACTAGCTATGTACTAGCTACGTATGTGACCCGGCATGAGAAAATAGGGCTTATGTGCACATAAAATTTTTTGGATTTGAAAAGTAAATAACTTCATGTATACACATGGAATTCCTGCACAATTTTCACCATTTATGCAGCTTTTCATAGGGAATCCAATGCAGTTTACAGATTTTGTAATTCTTGTACAGTAATGAAGATACATTCTATATTATGAAGAGGTGTATTTTGTGTACATAAGCCCGCGGTTTTCTTATGCCGGGTCACATATATTGCTATACTATTATTTTAGCTACAGTAGCTACTATGTAGTTTATGTTTATGTAGTTAATTATATTAAGACATGCATAATGATGGCTTGGTTTGATGCTCCTTTAAATTATTATGATTTAAATTATTATTATTATTAATTCTAACCAAACACACATTAGCTACAATAAAGGCTGGGTGTTACAGCTAAGTGTTACAGGTATGATTTAAATTAATTCTTTCCAGAATTTACGTATTTATGTACATAGTTATGTACGTACGTATGTACAGACATAATGTACATATCAGGATTGTCGGGTCAATCTACATAAGTGTCTGTGGCAGATGGGTCACTTTTTCCCTGAGCCAGGCTCAAAAATCTGGGTTTGTAATACTCGCTAATATAGCAGTCATAACAATACGAGTGACTGTTCTATTAGAGAGTATCAATTGATTTATTAATGCTAGTCTCTTATTACAGTACTTCATAATAATTATGGTGTTCTGTAGGTCATATCCGGGTCATCATCTGGGTCTAAGCCAATGGGTCAGCGGATCACCGGGTCACCATGATTGTGACCTAGTTTTAACTCTGTATGTACGTATGTATATATGTACAGTATATACTTATGTATACATACGTATGCGTATTATGAGCATTACATGTATGTATTTATGTATTTCATTATATTTCATCACTAACGTTCAGGCTTCAGCCTGCGCAGGACGATCATGATGACAGCAAATATAAAAACTGCAACTAACACTGCTCCACATACTATTCCTACGATTGCAATATTTGGCAATCCTTCGGATGAGGGTTCATTTCTTCCTGCAACCAATTCTAAAACATACGACTATAATAAATGTCCAGTAAAAACAATACCTGATGTTTTATCTTTGGCAATACCTAAGGATATGTAGAGAAGGTTTAACTAATTGTTTACGTAATACATAACACAGTCCTTTATAAAAATATTACCATATATAGCTACACACATACGTAATACATAAAAAATAGTTGTAAGAGGGACACAATTTTGGTCCAAGGATACTCCGGCAATCCTACTGTATCCTACTGTAAACAAGGAAGGACCTGGCTCCTTTAATTTATATGTATATATTAAAGTCTATCATATATATATATATACGCATGCATTGTATATGTACTTTCCTAGCAAATTATTTATGCAAGCAGACAACATAAAATGCATGTCTTATATTACGTACATATCTGCATATTTAATTTCACAATTTCAAGAACAAACACACACACATATTTTGGATGAGCTACAGGTACATAACTTGCCACAAAAGGGTGTAGTATTACTATTATGAATATTACGTGAAACAATTTTTAGCTGATTCCGGCTTAATATGTATGACATACATAGCTATGTAGCTACACACGTAAATGTGCAAATAGCTGAAATAAGACTAGCTAGCTAATTTTTGTTGTCCTTGTCACAAACATTAATATTATAGTATATTACAGATGGATTAACCTGTTGATATTGATTGTATGGGTACAATGATAGTAGATGTTAATCTTGATCCATCTGGGAGGGAGGCTGTAGATATTGCTATTACAGGATCCTCTGATATTGTAGACATCACACTTTGTGTTGGGTACACAATTTCATATGAATTGTTATTAAGTGTCATGGTAGGTAAAATTTCACTAACAGGTGTTCCTGCAGGTGTCATTAAATCCTGTCTGACAACACTGGCTGTGTAGTTATATGATTCGGAGAGGTTTAGATTATTAAAAGATATTTCAACTACATTGTGTCCACTGTCACCAACTGATATGGTTTGATTAAATGATTTGCCGTCAGTTTTTCTGATCAGTGTTACCATACAGCCTCCAATTAATGCACTACAAGAGTTTGAGAGCACACAGCGAAACGTGATGCTAGTCCTGTTGTTGAATACCCAATAGATGCTTTGAAAATAGCTTGCTATTACAATAAATAACAAGTATCTGATTCAGTAGATTTCAGTACAGTAATTTACAAGCACACACCAGTAGTTATACCCTGGCAGGTACCTTTAATCTGCCCATGGCCATGCAGATATTTGTGTGCTAGCTATGTAGCTACGTAGTTAGGGACCCGCCAATTATGCCAGCATAATTTTAAGTATAATATGTAGCTAAAAGCATCAAGCATAATGCCAGAATAATAGGAAGTGTGTGACTAGGTATTTATAAAACCACAGAAAATTAATACCAAAATATCAATATACTCTAATACAACAGTCACAATTATATATGTGACTGGATTTTGGAAAACGGTTCCAAATCACACATTTTTATTTAGTTATATTTATCACTGCCACATGAACAGTATTACATGTTCCAAGATATTTCTACATTGAATTTAATGCTCAAATTACTAAAATTATAAATTTTATATTCTGAAAATATAGCTATATGCATAAATAGAAATATCATTAAATGCATGCAGAAATACACCGGATTTTATGTGTGATTTGGAACTGTTTTCCAAAATCCGGTCATATGGTATACTCTAATAAAACAGTCTAACTGTTATAACAAAGATTTATGTATAAGTTAACAGTGATTTATTCCTAAGCACAAGTCTGACACATGAGCATAATATTGAGCATAATTGGTGAAATCTATGAGCACTGCAGCATAGCATAATAGGTAAAAATAAAAGCATAGTAGGCTGGTCCCTATACGTAGCTACGTACTTAATGAATGATACAAGTTTACAATCATTCATAGTTACCTTTTGCGATTAAATCCTTTTCAATTTGGTCACCATCAGTTGTATGCAGTATGGCTTGTATCATATAAACATACCCCGGATGAACACCACTGCCGGGCACTGGTACGTTGACAGAAATTTTAGCATCAAGGTCAGAGGACAGTTGAACTGTGCACGATTTCCTGAAAGAATCATTCATCGAAGAACAATGGATATCCAAGGTATCAATATTGTGTGGAAATGGAGGCTACATGAAATGCAAAAGTTAATAAATAATATTGCACAGAACGTACGTATGTATATCACTAGTGAGCTGACTATATAGTGGTAAATCAATTATGTAAGAATCTGGATTAATCAAAAGTTAACATGTAGGCACAGGTCAGGACGGTTGTGCCGAACTACGGCGGTGGCTTCCATCGAAGGGCAAAATGCGACCACACAATTATGGCATATGCATCTAAACTCTGCACGTGACCAACAGCTATAACTGCCGAGGGGTCCCACACACGAAGGTTAGATTCAGTCTTTGTCAAATCTTGGCTAAGATTTGCGGGATTTAAGGATTTGAAATACATATTTGGGTTGTTAAATTTACTGTTTGTCGGAGCTTAAGTTATCGTATACGGAAATTTACTAATTTTTAACAAAAATTGGGATTTAGTGATTTGAAATCCCAAGATTTGAAGTAAGATTTAATCTTTTGTTAGTCTAGATTTGGTCTGTGTCGCACCCCTTGATAACTGTGCATAATATAACATTTTAGCTAGGACCTTGTTAAAATGTAAAGATAATGCATTGTCTAGAAAATGTATGTGCGTACCTTCCATTCTACTAGTAAATAGTTATTATCTGAATTAATACACACTGTAAGATTTTTGATATCCTGCAACTGACTAACACCTGCAAGTTAAAAACCAAAATTGCAAAACTACGTACACAAGTAGCAGCTATGTAGGTCATATTAATGTAGCTACGTACATACATATAGCATGTATGGATATAGCTATGTAGCAACCATAATAAATACATACATACATACGTACGTACATATATATTATATATACATACGTACATACATACATACATACATACATACATACATACATACATACATACATACATACATACATACATACATACGTACGTACATATACATACATACATACATACATACATACATACATACATACGTACGTACATATACATACATACATACATACATACATACATACATACATACATACATACATACATACATACATACATACATACATACATACATACATACATACATACATACATACATACATACATACATACATACATACATACATACATACATACATACATACATACATACATACATACATACATACATACATACATACATACATACATACATACATACATACATACATACATACATACATACATACATAGCTACATAGCTAGCTATATTAATTAGCTATTAATATTGCCAAATATACTGATTTATGTACTGAGCCGTATGCATGTACATACATAACTAGCCACATAGCTACACATCATTATTAAAGGTTTAACTACAAACAGCTACAGTACAAGTATTAGCAAGTATTATATTTATATCTACAACATTTTTGACCTCGTATTCCAGAGTGGCTATAGCTATTTAGTGATAGGCTATAGCTACACAATATAGCTACACAATATAGCTACACAATATAGCTACATATGATATAGTGTTTAATTCTGTACCTTGTTTTGGTGAACATGTTATCAAGGCTGCAACTAGCAGTAACAACATCATTCTGTGAAAACAGTATAGCTATACGTAGCTATATTAATTTAAAAAACGTTAGCTAAGTTATGCTAAACAATGATTGGATCATTTGCTTGGATTTACAGTGTATGAAGTAGCTAGTGACTGTACGTAGGCCACAGCCTACAGTAGCTAGCTGTAAGTAAGAAATGCGATTTTAAAATTATTATCTACACATGCATGCAAAGGAATTTCAGTCGGCATAGATGCAACCATGCATGGTTAGATCTTGTCAAAAACTATAGCAATATAGCTAACTACCTATAATTACAGATGATAAAAGTCTTAACAAGAGACAGTTAGATTACACAAACCTCGTGCAACACGAATATCAACTTTTAAGCTGATTTAGCGAAATATAGCTACTATAGAATATATGTACAGATCTTGCACGGATCACGCGACCAGCTTGCTTTCGCACATGCAAGACATAACAGCACTCTGTCCAGTTTATGCATGCGTCTCATAATTATGCCGGAGGATAGCTATAAAATTAATGCATATATACGTAGAATTAATATATATAACAATCAATTTACTGTAAAGTACAAAAATTATCTTTAGCATCCTCTGATAAGTTACAAATGCTGCTGCACTCTTTTAATAATGTAAACCGGCTTAGATTTGTACAAGTATAAGCCCACAATCAAACGTTTCGCGTGTCCATGACAACATCGATTGCAGAGGGCGTTTTCTTGCATATGTGACCAGATTTGCCAAAAGGGGTCTTATACACGCACAGTTTCAAGTCTCACTTTTCACCGCCATTCGACAGACACAACACTAAACTAACAGTTGGTATGGCTGTCATGGCCAAAAGTACAGCAGTCTGCTTTCACTGAGGCTTCTTTCTCCAGCCTGTATGACGTACGAGAGTGCTCGGATGTTCTATAAATGGCCCCATCTTGCCTGGACAAGCAGACAGACGGCAGGGAATCACCACACGACTAGCTGGCGAGATTGGCCGTGATTTTAGCTACATTTTGTGATATCTGAGGCTGAAAACAGCCTGAATTGACACCACATGGCCATAAGGATCCTTCTGGTCGGAGGGCCCCGCCACTTCGTGGCTCCCACCTCCCCCCACCCTTGCCGCCCCACCGGATTTGTTTGTGGTATTGACTACCTTGTGAAATAAACTATCTAAAATGGCGGGAAACGCAGCTAACCATTCATTGAAGAGTTGATCCAATAAACTACCATGAGTGACTGTGCATTCGTGGAGAATTGCACACAAGCAGCTTCATGCATTCTCGAGATATATTTAATTGAATATTTCAAAAATGTATTTCTAGATATTTATAATTGCGCGTATAAGACCCCTTTTTGCAAATCCAGTCACATATATTGAAGGTAAGAAAATGTTAGCTATGTTTTGTGTTAAGGTATAGTATAATTATTGAAGTAAACTTGCATACACTTAAGTTAAGGGTAGGAATAATTTGTAGCTAACTGAGGTACGTGGCTAGCTTGCTAAATTTAATTTCTGGAAAGAATAATAGCTAGCTACACGTAGGTAAAATTAAAAGCATAATATAGACTTACGTCTATAGAGTCTCGATCACCTGAATTGTTTTGTCTACAAGCTTGGGATATTCTGTAACTGTCCGCGCGGAGTTAGAGCCGGTTGATAACGACTGAAATAGCTAGCTAGCTAGCTACCCCGGCGTTGTAGCCATAGCTATTTGCTGAGCTTAAAATATATATAATTATTTTATCGGTGGCGCCTTAACGCCGGATATAAGCTAATCGTGAACAATTGTACGTACGTACAAAATCACGTTGAATGATGTAGCTACGTGGTGCATAGCTATAGCGGCTAAATTACTAACAAGCGAATAGCTAGCTAATATAGAAGCGAAAAATTAACACTCACGATATCGATGTTCCGTAGTATGTTATATCGCCTTCCTCAAAATGAATCCACGACGACACAATATTAACTATCTCACTGAGGACTGGAGGTTCTATAAAATTGACTACGACTGCATGTAGCTAGGTAGCTATATATAGCTATTAATGATATAGCTTATATAAGTTGTATTTTCAATATATACGTACGTATACTATACGTAGTTAGCACTGAATTCCCACCAAACCCTCCGTGGATCCGCTTCCGTTTTAAGTACGTAGATACTGCATGGTCATGATCATGCGTGCATGGTTTTGCTAAGAATTTACAATCAATTTAATAGCTAGTCAGCAAGATTTAGTAGATGACATTTATTCTACTTGCAACCATGCATGCATAAGATACATAGTAATGGTTTTAAATTTCAAATGCACCATACTGCTACGTAGCTACATTTAATTTGCACAAATAAAGACTATGTGTAAGGACAATAATCAAAATTTATAATGAGCATACATCCATCCACCCGAACATCCATATACGTAGCTACACATCAAGGCTGACATTTAATGAACAATCAATAAAATTAATGAACTCACCCACTTCTCCCTTAATGATTTCTGCATTGTGCAGAATGTTGATGTTTTATAAGTGGCCAACATTTAAGGTAGCCAAGACCCGGTAAATAATCAAGAGCTATCTATAGTATAACAGCATACGTATAGCTATATGTGTAGCTGATGTATACAGATGTAAGTAAAGTAGCTAGCTATGTACCATGTAGGAATTTTAAGCCTGTTGTTTAATATTCGGTGCAAAACTGGACCCAGTTATAGCTACATATATACGTAGCTAGATAGGTATGCAGCTTTGCCACAAATGCTTGAGATAGATATGATTCCTGGATATAGCTAGTATACAGTAGTCAGAGGCACAAGTTCAGTCATGTCCCAGCCCGACAAACAAATGCATGCATTTGGCCATGGTTTCTTGAAATTGCTTTTTGTCTAGAAAGAGTGTGTGTGTGTGTGTGTGTGTGTGTGTGTGTGTGTGTGTGTGTGTGTGTGTGTGTGTGTGTGTGTGTGTGTGTGTGTGTGTGTGTGTGTGTGTGTGTGTGTGTGTGTGTGTGTGTGTGAGCATATACAGTGTGTGTGTGTGTGTGAGCATATACAGTGTGTGTGAGCATATACAGTGTGTGTGTGTGTGTGTGTGTTCCTTAAATAGTTTAGGTTTATGATTTAATGCTGTGTAGCTCAGTTTGGTGGAGTGGTGGTATTCTAGTTTGGTTGAAAATTACTTCACAGACATAAACAAAATGTGTAGCTACTGAACAGTTAGAGTCTTCCAACTAATTGCATGAAAGCCAGGTACCCATGTAGCTATGGCTACGTAGTTTAGTTAGCTGTAGCAAGAAAATTTCTTTTTAAGCAAAGATTTCGGTATTGCTATATATTTCAAATTTGTTTACACCTCATCAATCAGTGATGTCATATATTGTTTGATCTACAGTATGACCACAGCACCACTCTTTACTCTTATTCAAATTATGAAAGTCCCATGAAGAGTTACTGTACATGTACATGTACTGTAGCTACATTGTATGTGACTTTCAACTACAATATCTCTCAGATTACATGTACTATGCAGGTAGCTATAGTGACTATCTGAGCGAAAACCAGCCTAGTTCACACTTCCAAATTTGCCACTTCAGTGGTTTATAAAATTTGTTTGGAATGGCATAAACAGCTCAAATTTACAGGGTTAGTAGATATAACATCTCTTTATCATCACTGAAGGTGTGAGCTCTGTATGACATTCCTGAAAGTGTTTATGGGCAATTAACTTGATGCAATCGGAGGTGTGAACTAGGCTGGTTTTCACTCAGACAGTCAATTATTTTTAATTTTAGTCTGAATTTAATTTAATTTTATTATGTGACTCGGCATGAGAAATCAGGCTTATGTACACAAAATACACCTATTCATATTATGGTATGTACGTATCTCCTACACTTTAAATCTGTAAGGAGCATGAGATTCCCTATGAAAAGATGCATAAATGATTTAACTTTAATTACAGCCTTATAATTATTTACAAAATTATTCAAGTTTGCAATTCAAAAATGTGGTCAATTTTCATGTGCACATAACCCTATTTTCTCATGCCGGGTTGCCTATATAGACATTATTTTGCTATTGCTTTTAACATTTTTCATACACACATTGAAATTATAAATTACTTAAAACTATTTTCCAAGAGTTTAATCTTGCATTATGAAAATTCACTAATATTAATGTTTGCAAATAAAAGATATGTAATGGGTTATTATAATTATGTAATATTATTTGGAGGTTAATTTGACAGACAGGAACATGTATACGTATTCATAATATTATGTATATACGTATATGTGCATTCATTGGTAAAGTCAACTACATGGATACGTATACGTACGTATGTAAATCCAAGTGTGTACCAAGCCTATACAATTTGCCCAAGGCTATAGCTTAGCAAGCAGTTACAGAAATAAAACTTAATGCTACGTAGATGATTAGTGGTCAGTTCCATGATTTAATGTTTAATGTTTCAGTGCCACTTTCTATTTGGCTACAATGAACTTTTCATATGCAGTTGGATCACTTTCAATGTTTACATGTATGGCTGTTGATTAATAAACAGTACAGAAAATTTACAGTCTTTGTAGGAGGAGCTACTCTTTATGATAAATGTTGCATCCACATATATATGAATAATATCTCCATGATTTTTCCTTAAAACATTTCTACATCTACGTATGTGTTGCATGCGTTCAACTATTAAACCTGAATTCAAAGCTATTTTAGTATATATGTGACTCAGTGATTCTTTCCAACAAAGCACTAGCCACTCCCTTTGTGCTGCCTATATAATTATGTATGTGAAAAACTTTAAAAAGCTGTAATGGTAAATATAAATGTGACCGGATTTGCGAAAAAGGGGTCTTATACACACATCCGATTTTGCAACTTCGATGAGTCGTAACTTTGTTTGTGATTAAGCTATTACATTGAAATTTTCATCCGCATTGGTTTAATGATAGAAAAGTCTTCTCATAACATTTCAAAGCTGTAGCTCAACTACAAGCTGAGTTACATCTCCTTAAATTTGAAAAATTGGATGCATGTATAAGACCCCTTTTCACAAATCCAGTCACAAATATTATATGTAGCTAAATCAGCATGCTTAACATTTTTATAAGCCCAATACAAAGCAAATTATAGTTAGCTACGTACGTAGCTGCCTCATTGTATCATATTAAAACTGAATTTCGGTATATGATTACAGTGGTAATTTGGTAACTCCATATCTTCATGTTTTGCAGTAAACAGTACATACACAGTGCCTAATATATAAGCTACATATATAGCTTTTAATGTATTGCAGCTTGAGAGGATTACATACGCATATACGTAGCCACAGAACATATATTATACTAAGGGATCAACTTTGCGTTGATGCAACTGCTAGCTAGCTATGGACCGGAGTGGTACGTATATAGGGAACCAGGAAATGACTCACCAAACACAATAAGATGATTGACACTGAGGTTTATTATGTTATAAATATCACAAAACATGGCTATATATATGTAGCTACATAATTTATGGAGAATAAATTATGCTTTTAAAACTGCCTATTATGCTTTTGAGCATTAGTCTACTCCAAAATCAAGTCTATCATATATGCTCGAATTATTTCATACTCAGCAATTTCTGTTGTAGCTAATGTGAAGTGTGAGTTTGAATTCTTGACACTTCTTGTTGAGCGAGCTCTTTCACTCTTCATTAGATAGCTAAGGAGCTATATCTACACTGTGTCATTTTATTTTGTCAACTAATCACTCTTATTATTACATTCTAGCTATTTGATAATAATCTCTATGAATTCACAAAATCTCACAAGCACTTTATACCTGTATGGAAGTGTGCTTTGCATGAAGAGTTTGCCTGTAGTTCTGGCATTACGTTCAATGCTTTTGCCGTCCTAGTACGTATGCCGAAGACCATATGTGACCCAATTTTGGAAACCTACCATCTACACACAAGAGGAATAATTAGAATAGCTTAGTAAATACTCTGCAGCCGTGTAACTCTAACCCACAAGCCAACCAAAAGTATTTCTCCAATTATTCTGATAATTAAATGAATTCCTAACATATGTATATGTCAGGTTGTATAGCCAAACATATATTTCAAGCTAGGCAAATTACTGAGAATTATTATATTAAAGGTGTAGATGCATAAATTATTATAATAATAAATTATGCTAGCATAATTGGCTCAAGCATACTGTCATGCCATTAAATTTTATTACTGTAGTCACAAATTGAAAATTCATTTACTTCAGCAGACTACATAATTATTATAGCTAACCATTATGCAACCCTAATGTTAGTATTATGTTACCAATCATTAATAGCTTTTAATTTTATTGGAGAGCTGTGCATGACATTGCTTCATCAACCAATCCCATCTGCACCATGCACCCTTGCTGTGCAGCAGTAACTATATGTATTGAGTTAGAGTGTAGATATTGGCTATTCAGGTTTAATGTTATTTGAATCAATGGCCACATAGTAAGTATTTTCTCTATCGGATATAGGTAGTGCATGTACGTAATCCCAAGAGTTCATAAAATCTATTATGAACTCTTGGTAATCCTTATCTACACAAAATATACCTATTCATATTATGATGTCTATCTCTTTTTCTGTGTGTGCTATTCAAATTCTGTAAGCTTTATTGAATTTCTTAGGAATTTCTACACATGTGATAAAATCTGTGTTAAAATAGCTACTACATTAAGAAAAGGAGTTATTAAATTTTGAAGACTGAAAATTAGGCTAAATTTTACATATAGTTTCCTCAGGCCGGGTCACAATATGAACTCAACTGATAGATGGCCATGGTGAATGTAGTGACTGACTAACTATATATAGTAGACATACACGTGATTGTATTCTATTGTATTCATATTCATAATTGTACCGCCGCATGTAGTAGTATGCTCTTTCTAATCCGTTGATAATATTATTACGTATTTAATCCTTACTGTTGTTTCTTGCCGTCATTACGTGCATATAATATTCAGAAAGTATTACAGTGAACTATGCCTAGGGTTGAATACAGAGGATATGTACTTACTCTAGTGTAGGTTAGAAAGTATGCAAAGTTTTATGTAGCTATTAATAGCTATGTATTATATGGCTAGTTATCTTGGTATGTGTGCTAATTAATAAGGTATTCCTGTGTGATCAGGTTGTTTTAATCTCGCATATTGATATAAATGAACTTTATTAGCATTAATCAGTTTTAGGTTTGAGCCAATTAGCTACGTATGCCAGTATAATTTTGAGCATAATAGGATAACAAAAGCATCAAGCATAATGCCAGCGTAATAGGTAAAGTTTTGTGCAAGGCAGACTTTTCACTTTGAAGTAGCTGCTTGTGAAATTTTGAGTGAATCTACAGCAATTGTTTTATCAAATATGTAATAATACAGTGATGAATTC
Source organism: Spongia lamella (assembly GCA_963930835.1). Lineage (NCBI taxonomy): Eukaryota > Metazoa > Porifera > Demospongiae > Dictyoceratida > Spongiidae > Spongia > Spongia lamella. The sequence continues at coordinate 3,588,410 of OZ005747.1, read as the reverse complement.
AACAAAATAGGAGTCATAATGTAAATGTATGTGATGATGAGTGCAAATATCAACAAGAATCCTAACTTAAACATGTTAAATTTCACATTACCACCGAGCATAATTTAAATTGTCAAGCATAATTTTGAGCATAATAGGCTTGATTTTGGAGCACTGGGTGCTCAAAGGCATTATAGGTAGGTTTAAAAGCATAATTGGCTCAAGCCTAATTAGTTTACCGTTTACTAGTTAGCTATATGGAACAAAAGCTAGCAGCTATAAGGGTAACTTGATGTGTCATCTCAACTGACTGAATTTGTTTATCGAGATATTGAAGGTTGAACTGTCTGTGGACATGTCACTGTGTGTGTGTTTGTTTGTGTGTGTGTACATGTGTGTATATGCTCGCGCGCGTGCTTGTGTGGTATCCTTGCCCCAAACACATTTCATCCATTAATATAATTATTGTATTGTTGTCATTCACTAATAAGTTGGGTGTAGCCTTAAAACACATCATGAATATACTGTAATAGCTACCAGGCAAAGATAACCATAATGCATGTGTACTTCATTGCAAGAGGTATTAGACAGTTTTGCAGTACTAGCAGTAATCATATAATAGCTAAGTCAGTCACTTATATATAGGCCAGCAAAAATGGGATCCACATCTATAGGAAGCATTATCTTATCTATAGTTACCAACTAGCTAGGCAAGGTATAACTAATAGTGAGAATCATGCGATTCTTAATGCCATATTGCACTTCTTTGAAATGTTTTCCAATAATTATAGGATGACCATTAATGGAAGAGCATGCCATTGTACAATAAAACTCCCTAATAGAATGCACATGAAGCGTGCAGCTTCTATCTTCATGCATTTTCAAGCTATTGGAGAATGGTTCCAAATCACACATGAAATCCATATAAATAAATATGTATTTATAAATATGTATTTCTACATAAATAAATATGTATTTCTGCATAATATATATTATTTCTATTTATGCATTTATATTTCTAGAATACTTCTTAAATACTTTTAGCAATTTGAGCATTGAATTCCACGTAGTATTATGAAATGTCTTAGAATATGTCATACTGTTCATGTGGCATTGATAAATATAACTAAATAAAAATGTGTGATTTGGAATTGTTTTCCACATTAGTAAGTAGCTGACTACAAGTAGTAGAAATACACTAGCTATAGCCTTAGCCAAAACAATTAAAATATCAGTTAGCTATCATGTTAGGGGTTGTCAATTTCAGCTTTAATGTGAGTGTACAAAAAATACTCTTTTTGCTAACCTCCTTCTCCCTACCTCAAAGTGTAGCTAGCTGCTCTGAAAATGTGACCCGGCATGAGAAAACAGGGCTGACATGCACATAAAGTTTGACCTATTCACACTCGTATTATTTAACTTGTGTATAAGATTTCCGTGTATGTTTTATTAGGGTTTTTCCAGTTAGCTAAAATGTCATTTGTGACTGGCCATGGGTCTGTGAAAAAATAATTTTACTGTTACTGCTATACTTCAATGCCTGTGAGTTGTCATAAATTTCTTCAATCACAATTAATGTTAATGAAATCATTAACATAATATTATGGCTTTTGCTATTAATCAGCAATATCTTAAATTACAATATAAACTGATACCATAAAAACTTGTACATTTAATTAAATGGTTTGATCACTAAGGAATATACATATATGCCTGCTGGAGCCCACTGGAGTACATATGTACGTATAAAGTGACATCATTGTATATTCTTAACAGTGTCAGTAGATTAACAAAATTATATAGCACCTGGATTTTAGAAGGTAGCTACTTATAACTTATTATTGCATTCCAAGCTTCATAAAATGAAATCACATTTTATTTTTACAAAAGTGTATTGTTTGATTAGAAAAGGAAAGTTTTGCCTTTAAAACAATACCAAAACTACAGAAGTTCCTTTACTCCAACAAAGTGTGACCAGTTAACACTCTCAAATTGCCCTACTGATCCACCTACCAGTTCTTGCATAATTTAGGTATAGACATTACCATAATTTAATATTGGACATTAGCAATAGGCACTGTAGCATAGCATAATAGGTAAAAATTAATTAAAAACACAATAGGCTGGTCCCAATACGTATCCATGTCCATGGCAGATGCAAGATTTTGAGTTCAGTGATATACATAGCTACATACATAGTTACGTAAGTTGTAAACACGTATGTATTATGGTATAATACATACCTTTGTGTACGTATACGTGGCTACATATACGTACGTAGCTAGCTAAGTATATAAAGCTGTGTGACCTACCTATGTACATATATTCATAGCTACTACAGTATGATCTACACTATGCTGTGCATGTATCTATATAGCTACAAAAATGCAAATTGTGTGACAACTACAGATTTCCACATTTACGTATATATGCATTAAATACATGTATGTATGTAAAGCTGCAGTGTTGTACGTATATAATGGTTGGTCAGTCATACAGGTTAACAAAGTTAGTCAGAGATGCACGTGCACCTTTACAGTTAATCTTGAATTTCATTCAGCACCTCGAAGAAGGATTCTCGATAGTGGTTAACATCATTTATGGAATGAGAATCAGAATGACTATAAAAATAATCAGAAAAATCTTCATGTACGTACAGCACAGGTGCACTTTTAATTATGAAGATAAGTAATAATTAGCTACGTAGCTATGTCTAGAAAGTAGATACATGACCAGCGTGTTATGCAAGCTGATTGTATAAGTTTACTACGTAGCTATGCATTGTTGAAATGGTGCACCGGGATACAATGTCATCTCTAGACTGTGAAAACAGGTCTTATCCGTACATCCAATTTTATGATTTTGAAGATACATAATTTACTCTGTGAGTAAGCTATGTGTATATAAACTTGATACAAACAGAGACTAAGCATAGAACTATAAATGATGCAAATTTTGGATTGTAAGCTCATTCACAAGGGAAGTTATGATTCATTGAATGTGTGTAATTGGATGTGCAGATAAGACCTAATTTCGCAGACTTGATGATAATTTAGTAGAGGTATGTAGTAATATAGTCTTACGCACGTATACGCGTATAAGTTTCCAAACATAACTTACATGTCACATACTGTAGCGTTGGTCCTCATTCTATCATCAATTGTGAGATCATAGTCATCAGGACTAGTTGCAGTATGACTTTTAACAGGACTGTTGCTATCATTTTTATCATCTCTTTTACAGGTCTTTCTGTGGCTGAGAAAATACATGAAAACTTTCTTGAGGCCGTCTTTATGTATGAATAAACATAACAATGAGAAAACTGTTAGGGGAAGGACTAGTAAAACAAAAGTTATCGGCACAACTGAATCAAAATCAATGAATTCAACAAGCAACAGAATTGCTACCAAAACCAATAATAGTAAAAGCATTCCATCAAATGCATTGAGGATTTTACTGGTATACGGCCTGACAGAAAGGTGTATCAGAACGATTGCTGCACAGATGGTGATGAGCAAATATCGAGACGTAAAATCATTGGATGAAAATACAATTATAGTTGTGATGATTACAATTCGGCAAATCATGTAATAACCAGCAAACCAACGATATTTGTCTTTGTAACATCCTTGAAACTGATCCAGCAATGGCTTTATTTTTATAAAGTTTATCTTGTGGTTTACGAATGGCTCTATTATCAACACCACTGGAAGTCCAATGACAATGAAAATGATGCATAGAAATGCTATGATGCCATAGGCTATATGACGACCTTGAAAGTACTCAATGTTTGGAGATAGGTATGTGTAAATTTTATCCACATCATAAAACTGTAAATGTCTTACTAAAAGTAAGGATATAATTGTTACTGAGGTGTATGATAATAGAAGAAGGAAACAGATAACTCGAATAATTCCTCTACTGATAAACACTGACAGCCTGCGAGAAAACCTTGCTAATACAACTATCACAATTAGCATTAATGAAATTGCTAACGGATGTACGTAATGGATGAACTGTTGATCGATCCCACTCAGTCCTTCTACTAGGCAAAGCTTTCCTAAAAACTGTGGTGTCAACTTGACAATGCTGTACATGATATTGATAGTTATGTAAAGTCCATTTGATATGTCCAAATACTCACTCAACAAAACGTCCACTATACTGTAGTAGTATGTGATGGCATACAAATACCCAATGCTAACCTTATAGTACATTGTGATGAAAACTGCAATCACCAATACTATCCAGTACAGCACTGTTAGTAAGATCACTATGGATGTCCATAAAGGTGTACAATGGTTTGTATTAATACATTCAGTTGAGTAGTACGGCAAAGTATAGCCTTTCTCACAGTCACCGCAAGCCTTACCAGACCTGTGAGACCTACACTGATTTGTTCTTTCTGGTGAAAGGGGACAGAATTCTGATACAGTGTTACAACTAGTGAAGGCGCAGTAGCTCATAGGACATACAGTAACCGTCGTTTTTCCGTCCACTTCACCAATCCAGTATCCCCTCTGGATCATTGAAGTGCTCTCTGAGCAAAACACAACATTGTTATCAGCGTCAAAACATTCACATTTTTGTGATACCTCATTATACAGAAATCCGGGATGACAAGGGGATAGCCCCACTACAAGATTGATGGATATTTGTCTCCTCTCTTCAACGTGTAACATAAAAGTGCTAATGGTCATTGTATAATTCACCAATGAAGATTGGTTTCCAGTAACACTGATCGGTGTATTCGAGCACCTTGAAGCTACAATGTACTTTAAACTGGGAATAAATTCTTCATTTTTACCGCTCACCAAAAACTCTACTACTTCATCAGAAGGTTTATCATAGTGATCGATTAGGCATGAATTAATCAAAATCTCTTGTCCCAGCATAACATTATTTACATAATATTGATTGCACTGTTCTGTACTGATATCGGTATCATTGCAAATTGGTATAGCCGGCTCATTTAGTACTATCGTTTTAGGCGAAGTGGTGACGAAATCAGTGAATCCCATAATCTTTTCATCTAAACAGCTTCTATTGCAAGTCGATGGAATATGCACATACACTATGCTCCCGGCAACCCCGACAGTGTTGTTGTAATTATGAAACTCTGCAGAATTGAATGTCACAGTGCTTTCAGACAAGTTACCGTACATTCCTGCACCGTACGTAGCACCGTTGCTAGCAAAGGTCATGGAGATATTTTTATCAAACAAAATATTTGACTGATCACTGAGGTAAATGGCTCCACCTTCATGGACCGCTTGGTTATTTTTAAACGTCAGATTTGTTGTTCCGGAAAATTTTACATCACTAGTTGTAGCATGTATGGCACCTCCTATCTTAGCAACGTTTTGAATAAAATTCACATTGGGAGATTCTGTAACGGTGATGTTAGAATTAAGATAAGAGTACACAGCACCACCAGTACTTCCAGCTGTATTATTTACAAACATTATGCTACCGTTTCCCTTAAAGTTGACTGTTGAAAATATACGAAGATATAAACATCCACCATTAGTTGCTCTGTTTGTGTCTAATGTTACTTGTGAATTTCCTTCTAATGTTAACTCGGCATGATTTTCAGAGTGCACAGCTCCGCCGCTATAGCCACTATTATTTACAAATGTCACTACAGAATTTTCTGCAAATGTTACTTTACAATTTCTGTTAGATCTTACAGCCGCACCGCCACCATTCATTGCTTCATTATTAGTAAAGGTTACCACAGAATTCCCTTTAAACAGTAGAGAGCTGTTATCGTGAACTACTAAAGCCCCGCCGTTCTCTGTTGCCCTATTGTTATTGAATGTAACGGTAGCATTCCCTTCGAATATAACGGATGAAGCAATATTGGAAAATATCGTACCGCCAATGTTTGCAGAATTGCGATCAAATAATACTGTAGCAAAACTTCTGAACACAATCGTTGAAGAGTAAAGCGATTCTATAGTGCCCCCGTTATTTCTTGCCGTGTTCTTCACAAAAATCACAGTGGAGTTTCCGTCAAAAGTTATTATTGAATTGTCTTCAAGGTTTACCGCACCACCATTTCTGCCTTCATTACTATCAAATGTTGCTACAGAATTATGATCAAAGGTCATGTTGGAGTGGTTACCGATGTGTATAGGGCCACTACTACTACCTTTATTCTTTAGAAAGAGTACACTTGAGCTTTCATCAAATGTAACATTAGAATGATCGGTAGCAAAAATTCCACTACCCTTGCTGACTATGTTTCTTTCAAACATAACCGTTCCATTGATATGCAAGTTTTGTTTTGATACAAAAATAGGAATTCCTTTGTTACTACCAAATAAGGAGTTTTTTATTAATATGATGCTTTGCATGTCACTAGATGGACCGACATATAAAATGCTCATACCATTGTTGTCACTAAACTTACAATCACTTATTGTCAGTAATACTCCTGTATCACGTGATGCGTAATGTATAGCTGCACCATGACCTTTGCTATTAGAGTTATCTGTAAACTCACAATGGCTAATGCTCACAGCTCCTGATACTTCTGACAGACCAACTGCCGGTCCTGTTGAATGCTGGAAGGCACAATTTTGGATACTGATGTTAGAAGAGTTATTGTGAAACTGAATAGCAGGCTCGACACGTCTTTTGTTGGCAATACCGCATCCTTTCCACGTGATACCTTGAATTGTACAGTTGTGACAAGAGGAGAAATGTAATGCCCCACCATTAATACAGTTTAAAGTGGGATTGTTGTGTCCGACTATTGCAACATTTTCAAGCCGATATTCCAATTGTTTCACTGACGAAAGCTCCACGTCTTTCGTAACATTTATTAAAGTATCGTTGCTCAGGTGGTCCAGTGCATCATTCAAGGAAAATATACAGTTGTTGCCACCAAGGCAAGGGTGCGCACTGCCGCCTCCACCTCGACGAAATCTTGTTGAATAATCAGCCGCTTCACGGTCGACTGTACCAAAACCAGCAGTTTCACCATATTCGGGACCAATTACGATGATCATCGAGAATTTATTGCTTGGAGTTCCACTTGTTTGTTGGGCAAACGCAGCCAATAAAACGATTGCAGAGAAACTGATACTTGAAAGCGCCATGCCGGCATCCACGGCTGCTAGTCACAAATACGGAGTATGAGTTATACTACTGAGGTAATTATTATATTGATCCGACGTACAATAGCTAATTCTATAAGTATAAAAACACTATTAAATAAATTGAGACCTTGCTTAAAAGAAATTTATATATAGGTAGACTGTTAGTTGTTTTGGTGTCCGACAAAAAGCGGAGAAAACATAATAATAATAATAATCACGTGGTCACTGTAAATGCACGTGATATCTGTAGTAAACACGTTGGTTATGCGTATAGCTCGGTCCTGGCTAGCTATCGGGTTATTAAAAACTTTTGCGAGCGATGTGTATTATCGTGAACAGTATAAGTTACGTATCTTTTTAATCGAAGTTTTATCCTTCGGGTAGAAACGGGAAACCGCCCTTGCGAAAACCAACTCGCTTTATGTAATAAAATTAATATTGAGGTTATAATTAATTGGCCAATGAGTTGGTCCCGCGCGGCCCGCCGACTCGAGACTGCTAAGTGTTCTTGCAAGTTCGTATTTGACTGGTAGCAATGAATAAGTAGCTCAGGGGCGCCGGGATCCAGAAGTGTATCTCTGATGCAGGGGGTCTATAGGGACCCCCAGACGCTATAGGGTTTTTTGTTATGATTTAGAGCATATTTTAAATAAATGCAAGGAAGTATTTAACCAAATATGGAGTAGGGGGTGTGCATGGTGGATGCAAATACATTTATTGTTTTTTATATCAATTAATACATCACTGTTTTGGCTTCTTAGATATAATGGGGCTCTCGAGACCCCAAAGAACCCCCCCAAAAAAACAACTAAAGAACCCCCTTGGATCCACCCCTGTTAGCTAGCTATATGTACATGTGCATGACTGTACATGTGAAATCTTATTAAACCAGTAGTGCCATATGGAGTGTCTTAAATTAACAGAAATATAAATGATGCCAAATGTGACAAAATGGTCTGCATGTTTTCCAAAATCTGGTCACATTTGTTGAATCAAAAATTGGGTGGCTCGTGAGTCTCCGGTCCGCTCCATGACACGAGATCCAATCCTTCTGATCAGTTCCCTAGCACCAGATCCCCAAGCGCCTGAAGTCTCAGCTATAGCTAGTTAGGAATGATAAATAGACTATGCCAATAGGTATAGCCTAAGGATGTCAAATTAAAAGCATTAGCTACTTGAGTAGCCAACTTTGTAGCTATAATAACTATAATAGTATTAGCTAGCTAGGAATCTTTTGTGACAAGCTTTTTTCACTGCATGTGTGCTACTGTAGCTCGCTACTGTAGCTAAGACACAGCTATGAAAGATTTGTTGGAATTGCAAAAGTATAGCTACATACTATATAGCTAGTTATACAGAACTATAGACTCTTGCATGTAAACATACTATGAAACACTAATCGCCATATGAGATTACCTTTTGAAATGAAATCACGTGAATTTTATGACACATGTGAAACATGAGCATAATGAATTACTGATTTATAGTGATTTCAAAATGATTCATGACAACTGATGTAGCTACAGGTAGCGATGTCATGAAATTATCAACTTTATATTTGCATATTATATGCATAACTGATCATGATGTGCTATAAATCATTTCCATGAAATATAGCTGACTATAGCTGGTAATGACATAATAGTAACTGAACTACTCACACAACAACATTGCCATGTATGGAATCCACATGATCCTCCTATACACATAGCTAGAACTGACTCGGCACTGTAGCTAGCTACTTACCAGAAAAATATTCCTGCTTTTAAGAACATGATAACTTGTTATCTAAGAAATAAAGAAAGCTAAACAAGATAGCTTAGCTACACTGTAAATGTACATACTACGTAATTACGTAAATGGCTGTTTGACCACCTTATTTAATTTATTAACAATTATGTAGCTACGTATATAAACATTAAGGTACATATATACAAATGAAACTTTCAAGAAACGTGAAAGGAGCACACAGCCATGCCGGTATATCTACTAAGAGCTCATGCTCAGTATATATAGCTACTATGCAATGGTTGCTAACATGGTTAGTCCAGGGGCAGAGGAGCTACTAAAAGTTTGGGGGGGGGGGGGGGGCGCTTGGCTAAACTTAAGCGATTTTGGAGTATTATGATAATTGAATTCCTAGCTATGGAGAGTCTTAAAATTTAAGAGGGGCCATACGGCGTTTTCACTACTTTAATTTTACACACTAGTGTTGTTAACAATATAGTAATTCATCAATGTAGCTAGGCATGTAAATGAATCCAGTATATATCTTTTATTGAAGCCATGCATTAAATAGAAGCCATTTACATACATTGCTACTCCTACTGTAACACAATGCCAAGTATGACAAAGACATTAATTACATGAGCATAACAGAATAGCTAGCTGCCATGCTCAATAATGCTTTAATATCTGCAAGGCATTTGATTTTCCATAATGTAAATAGCTGTGATTGCATGTGTTGGATAGAAATGATCTGTAGATCTACATAAGTATTCTGACACTGAGCCACTTCTATATAATATAATTAGTGACAGTTTCACTGTCCATTAGAAGTCATTCAAGTAGCTAGCTACATATATATGATTATGTTGTCAAAGTACAAGTGATAAGAATTTAAAGTCATGATCACTTCAAGGCATGCCTGAAGCCATATAGCTAGTGAGCTAGTGTAAATCACATTGTTCAACCAAAAACGTACATGGGTTTACACAAAATTTAATACACCTATTCATATTTCATGCAGATTTTACAATTTCTTTTTAACTAAATATTAAACGGTAGCAAAAAGTTACCACCTCCCTTTATAGTAACAAAAAAGATTTAAAATGCAGAAGTAATTTGAGGTTTAGCCTACAATGCCTAAATTAATATTGTGCTGCATCCTCCACAAGTTCTTGCAAGGATGTGTGTATATGTGGCTTCAATAAAATGGTGTGGATTCATCTACATACGTATACATACGTACATTAATTGATAGATTTAAATTTGACAAACATGTAATTGCTATGATGTTAACGGTGTAAAATTTATAACAACTAAATAGTACATAGATCATTTAATGTGTGAATTTACTAAACTACAATTGATTAAAAAATTAATGCTAGATCACATTCTTATATGACTATACACATGCAAATCACTGCTGTTTTAATTGTACAGCTACATACAAAAACAAACATTTCTAGTGGACCATACATAATGATTAACCATTAATTGATTATCATTAAAATTCATTCATAGCACTTACGTATGTATAATTAATTGATTTTCACTTATGTATTCATGGCACTTACGTATAGCTAAACTTATAAACAATTTTGTATTATGATACTGAATTGAATTCCTAGCTATGGAGAGTCTTAAAATTTAAGAGGCAGGGGCCATTGCACTGCTGCCCTGCTGTATATGTAACAGCGTTTACTTTTATTTTACACACTAGTGCTGTTAACAATAGCTATAGCAATTCATCAATGTAGCTAGGCATGTAAATGAATCTATACAGTATCTTTTATTGAAGCCCGCATGCACTAAATAGAAGTCATTTACATACGTACCTTCCTACTTCTACTGTAACACAATGCCACTGAAGTATGACTTCAATAGCAAGACAAAATTAAAGACATTTTATACTTAGCTACGTATATACATGAGCATAACAGAATACGACCACGCTCAATAATGCTTATCTGCAAGGCATTAGATTTTAATACATGTGTAGCTATTGTGTGGGATACAAATGACCTTAGATCTACATTCTGACAACCACTTAACCACTTAGCTATTATAATAATCATAGCTACGTAATTAGTGACAGACTGACAGTTAGGCTGTCCATTAGAAGTCATTCAAGATGTCATGTCAAAGTAAAATATTTGACTTACGTATATAAAAGTTTTGTGTGATCATTATCATACAAGGATGCTTTAAGCCATACTACATTATTATTATACATACGTATGCCATTACCATAGATGTGCGCTTGTATCATAACCAGAGTTGGGATAACTTAGTTACTTGTATGTAACTTAAGTTACTGTAGTATTATTACTTTTCAGTAACAAGTAATATAACTTATAGTTACATTTGTTTCAGTAGTAGTATAACTGAAGTTACTTTTGATCAATTGTAATATATTACTATCATGTAATATTATTACTCAGTTATGTAATATTATTAGCTACTTAGCATCAGTAAAATGAGCACTTTTGTCATTCTCATATTGTTGATTTTTACTGCTAACATATTGTTGTATGTCAGTTTTCCAATGAAATGGTAGCAAAATACCTTATTTGAGCAATTTAAGCTAGAAATGTGCACCCTAATTATAAAGTAATATGTAAAGTAACATATTATTAGTTACTTTTCCAAAGCAGTAATATGTAACTGTAATAGTGTTACTTTACTGAAAAGTAACTAGTAATATGTAATATATTACATTGTTGAAGTAACTTTCCCAACTCTGATCATAGCCTATACTGTAATGTACGACACAACCTAAATAGGCACAAATGTTTTATTTACATATACGTAGCTACTGTAAGTTAAAAAACAACTATAGCTAGCTAGTATATATAGCTAGCTATAAATTTTACCTGTGTAAATGTTGACATGTGTATACAACAAATTTATATATATATATTATATATATCACTGTACCAGCCATATGATAAGAATTTTAAAAGTCATGATCACTTCAAGCTATATATGCCTGAAGTCACATAGTGTAAATCACATTGTTCAACCAGATCAACATACGTTCTACATGGGAAAACTTACGTACTCTTATTATGTAACTAGCTACACAAAGTTTAATAATTTTATGGCTAGCTATACAAGGATTCTTTATTGAAAGCTGAATAAATAAATGATGAAAATTGTTAGACTCCTAGCTATGTTTATCGCCGTGCACATTAGCGATCGGTGAATAAACGTGCAGCAGGTGCGCCGCTATTCTTAGATCTTGTTTGTACGTATATATGTACACAAAAATTCTTGAATTGTCGATTGTGGGTTTAAACTTAAAAGTATGTTGTTATACCTCTAACATTCACAGGAGAGTTTCTAGCTTATACCTCAAATACTGAGCCGGTGAGTTATTGAGGCACTCAAGGAAAGCCGCTGGAAGGATAACAATACGGCTGAAGCGCTGGTGGAGCCAAGGGCCCGCAGAGGAGTTGTGGGCCCTTGGGTGGAGCTCTACTACAGAAAAACTGAGCCCTGCTGCGTCTTAGTAGCGATATGGTCTTCATTCTAATATGTGACCGGATTTTGGAAAACACTGAGACCATATTGTCACGCATGAAATAAATAGAAATTCCATGTCTATGCTTATGTAATTTCAACAAGCACATAGCTACTTCCAAAATATTTCCCATGCTTAAATAGTAATTCAGCTTGTCTGTGACTGATTTAACCATTTATTAAACCAGTAGTGCCATATAGAGTGTTTTAAATTAACAGAAATATAAATGATGCCAAATGTGACAAAATGGTCTGTTTTCCAAAATCTGGCCGGTCACACGTAGATTACAACCTAGCAAGCCTTTTGGCAGCACAGGATCCCTCACGTCACACCTGCAATAGCGCAACTTCCGAAATAACACGAAAAGCGCCAAAGTATTAGACTATAATAGTGTTATACCACATAACCAACGATTATAAAACACTTTTGACACGGTGCTGTACTCTTTGGTTATCCCGAGGGGTGTCACGTGCCTTGTTTAGCACGGGCGTTATCGATACATGGGGCGCTTATACTGCTGATGTGCGTGAGGAAAATATGCGTTCATGTATATAGTATACGTATTTATAGCTACAAAAGTTATCTAGCTAATTCAGACAAATGTAACTACACTATAACAAATAAATAGTTTGTGAAAACTGTGGCAGCACAGTGACATTCACTGATGTTTTCAGTGAACATCACTGAGAGTAATATATATAGCTCAGTAAACACTTTCAGTGACGTTTACTGAAAATATTAGTGAAGATCACTGTGCCTCAGTGTGCTGCCACAGTTTTCACTATACTTAGTTTTTACATTGTATATATAGCTATATAATATCATACAGTCAAATTATACGTCCTATTTTCTCATGCTAGCTGGGTCACACATTATAAGCCAACTATGCATGCAGGTGTTGTTCTATACAAGTCATATAATATTATACATACATAGGTTTATAGACAATTCCAACAAGTGACTTAGCTAGCTACATATAGCTACATAGCTGTATTTCATTTGTTTAGCTACACAATTAGCTAATAATTACATGTGAGTATCTATAACAGAGTACCATGCCCAAGCATAATTTAAAAAGCTATAATATGCGTGGGATAGCAATGACCTGTTTATAATTAGATTTGCATCTGGTAACCACTTAGTGACAGTTACACTGTCCATTAGAAGTCATTCAAGTAGCTAGCTATGTAACCTCTGTTATGTCAAAGGATGTCAGCTATTAATTTTATGTTATGTCATAGCTATGCCCATAATTATGTACTATATGGTAAACACAATTAAATATGATGTGTGACAAATTTATACGTATATATATGTAGCTACCATGGTAAGAATTTAAAATTAAAGTGATCAGTTCACTTTGATGAAGATATGTCTTAAGTCACAGTGTAGCCAGCTTCAAGTACAAATCAACATAATATATATAATGTAAGCCAAGTCATTATACGTAGCTACGTACGTACGTACGTATGTACATACAGTAGCCAGGCCAGCCCAGGGGCAGAGGAAGCTACTGAAAGTTATGGGTGGTCGCTTAGCTGAACACAAGTGATTTTCTATTGCAAAAACTGAATTCCTACGGACTAGTACGGAGAGCCGGTCTTAAAATTTAAGAGGGGCCATGGCGCCCCTGACCCCCTTAGCTAATCTCAAAGCTGCATGGTAGCTACACAGCTGCCGCATATATATATGTGACCCGGTCTGACAAAACCAGTCTTATCACCGCAAAATACACCCATCCATATTATGGTATCTATCTCTTGTTTTGTGTGTGCTATTTGAATTCTGTAAGTTTTATTGAATTGCTTAGGATTTTCTGCATACATGGTGAAGTTTGTGCTAAAATATTGTGTTCAGAGAAAGAGTTGTTAAATTTGAAAGACTGAATATTAGCTTAAAAATTTGTGGCAATAAGACTGGTTTTGTCAGACCGGATCACATATATAGGCGGTGAAAGTAGACATAAAGGAAAAATCTTCAATTAGCTCATGGTTAGCTAATTGTTATGTATGGTTCACTAGAACAGTTGCAGTGATTTTCTATAGAATGTAATCTAGCATTAATCAATTGTAGTTTAGTAAATTCACACATTAGATGATATATGTACTATTTAAGGTGTCATTAATTTTACACCGTTAACATCATAGCAATGCATATTTATCAAATTTAAACTCATCAATTAATGTACATAGCTGTGTAAATGAATCCAATATGTTTATTGAAGCCACGTAGATAACACGTACACATGTTCTTGATCATGTTTTAAGAACTTGTGGAGGATGCAGCACAATAATTAATTTAGACATTGTAGCTCAAATTACTTCTGCATTCTAGCTAAATTTTTTTGTTACTAAAGCCGGGAGGTGGTTGCATGGTACTGTTTACTGTGGTGCCAGTGTCAGTTTTAAATAAATTTGTTGAATTACAGTATAAGTAAATAATATATATTTCCCTCTGGAATGTATATTGACAGCATTAGGTATATAATTATTATGTGCATATAGCTGCTTTGCCGGTATATGTATATATTAACTGTATGATACATCAATGCAGAGCTGATGTTTGTACAATCTCAGTGTACAATAACTACATAAGGTTGAGTAGCTACGCGACTATGGTAACTATGGTAACTACAGATAACTAAGTACAATAAATTCACAATGGTACAGTGTGGTGGTTAGAACAATCCTATAATGTTTGTTACAAGCTTGCAAAAAACTAAATCTGCGTATGCTATTGCACTTAAAAATTAATTATACTAGATACACACGTACATAGCCACGTATACAGCTAGTTTGCCTAGCTATATTTATTATTGTAGTCAATTTACGTACTATGTCTTTAATTAAATTATCCTAGGCTAGATTATAGCCTATAGATATCATTTGAAAGAAAGTGCCACATTTTGAAAATTGCTGTATTAGAGTGTCTAATAAATTTCTGCTTTATGGATTATTAAGACGACGTCATTAGTGTAATTTTCTTGCAAAAGTTGATGACGCCGGACACATAGTTAACTAGCTAGTTAGTCTCGTGCATAAGCTGCAGATGGTTGGGGCTGGAGAGGCCAAGGCTCCAATCCTCAACTTTAAAGTAGAGAGATTGTTAGTACAAAGAATAAAAACTCTAATAAGACAGTCATTCATCCTAATAGAGCAGTCGATAACATAACATTCCAATTTCTTTTGCTTCCACCATATGTATCTATCTCTGTATGCATAGCTATGCATGAATGATTTTCATAGTTTTGTATACATATGTACGTATGTATAGGTGCCAATCCTACACAAACTGTTTGCTGGGCTCATGAGAATGTTTGCTTTGCTATAATATGACCCAATTTTGGAAAACCTAGCTACCATCTATGTACACACAAGAGATACATTCTAAGTAATTTGCCTAGCTTAAAATAATTATTATACTTATATTACCTATGTTATAGGGACCAGCCTATTATGCTTTTATTTTTACCTATTATGCTATGCTGCAGTGCTCATAAATTTCACCTATTATGCTCAATATTATGCTCATGTGACCAATGTTTTAACTTATACAAAAATCTTTGTTATAAAAGTTAGACTGTTTTATTAGAGTATATTCACACTTGTCCAAAAATTAATAAAGTATTATCTATGCATGTTGACTGTTCTATTAGAGTATATTTATTGCATTTCAGAAAGTGAATGTTCTATTGGTGTACATAGATCTTTGGAAGCCAAACACTTTCTATTATGCTGGCATTATGCTTGATGCTTTCAACTACCTATTATGCCCAAACATTATGCTGGCATAATAGGCGGGTCCCTATACCTATATATGTACACAAATAGTATAATATTATTATAGGGCTTTTGTCACATACGTAGCTAGCTATATGTTTGGCTACATAACCTGATATCTGTTTGGAATGCATTTAGCTTTTGATTGGCTTATGGGTTAGAGTTACAGGGCCGCTAAGTTAGATATTCTAATTGTTTCACTTGTGTGTAGATAGTAGCTATATAGGGTCTTCCAGCCATTGGGTCACATAGCTATAATAGTTACACACTATACTCTGAGTAGAAAACATACACCTGACTTGTATGAAATATGGTGACTGTTCTATTAGAGTATATTTTATTAATCAAACCTTTCTGGCATTTAGCTACATATACTTTGTTTAGTTATGCTGGCGTGAAACACCTTTCAAAAATATATAACACCTTTCAAGCAGGCCTAGGGCTCCAATTGAGAGCATACAATGATGCATACGTAGCTACTATATATAAAAATTATTAAACTTGTCAATATTTTATTGTCATCAGTTGGCTACGTATGATAGCTAGCTAGCTAGCTACAGAATTTTATGAACAATAAGTTATTTCCAAACTTACTAAAGGCTTAATTAAGTGTTATCACAGAGAAACAGACCTTTCATTCCATCATTTCACAGGTAGCAAATTCCACATTTACATCATGCAATATCTGACATGGTGCACTTTAGTTAGAGTACAGATTAAGCACATGTTATAAATATATAAGTAGGCAACAGGCGACTAGCTACAGTTTTCAGTTGACAAAGACGTGGTATATAGATAAACTGATAACATCTAGTTAATAGTAAAGTAAAGAGCTGAAAGACATGACATTGTACATTTAGCTAGTTAACACTTTATTTAGGTCGTGAAGAACTACGTAAGTAAAGCCAAATTTACTGTAAAGGTATAATTGCTATCATAATACTATCCCACTAGGAACAGCTATCATGATAATTATAATTCATACGTAGTAGCTACGTATACGTAAGCATCACTTACCAGTGTTGCAAACTGACGTGATTCACCATACTATATAGCTAGTAGCTATATAGAGCATAGGCAGCAGAAAGGGGTTAGGGGACTGAAGATCTCCCTGTCTTTGCTGTCATGCACTCCATATAATTGTAATTTTCTCCATACAAATGTACATGTGTCCTGAGAATTTAAATAGTCCCCCAGTTTTGAATAGGTTCCTCCACCGTTAAGAGTATAACTTCATCATGTTTGACAATCGAGCATTGTTTAATTGTAATGTATATGGTCAGTGTAAGTAGGGATTGTAAAGGTGCTACAGCTGCAATTCTATACGCTAACATGTACCACAGTACTAGTAGCTATAGCTACAATATATGTTGCATGGGTGATGAGCGAAAGCTACATTTGCTAACTAGCTATACTTGTTTCCTTACTTCTAATTGCAATTCCTATAATTATACTCTCATTTATTTTTAAAATGTAAAAACAATAAATACACAACCAATAATTTTGTATATATAGCTATTTTGGAAATGCATATGTAACAAACCAACTATGTAGATAACAGCAAAATATTAACTAGCTAGCTAGGTAGTCTAATTTGTTTTAGCTACGTATATCTATGTGTGTGTTTTAAATAGTTGTGTGTATTACAGCAACATAAATCATATAACAACTCAAATAACAGTTAGCTAAGTATATGTAGCTACGTACGTATTTGTATGTGTGTGTGTGTCAAATATCAATCAACAAGCTAATCCAAATTTTCAACTTGATTCATATTCATCAGAAGAAAATTCCAAAAGTGATTCCGTTTCATCATCATGCTGATGCTTCCTTTGATTAGATTGATTGGTTTCCTCATCATACCGATAGAAGTAACGTTGATTAGCTTTGCTTTCAACTTCAGGCATATCTTGAATTTGTTGGTTAAAACATTTGTGAAAAAGTTTCAATTTTTGTGTTTCTTTTTCTAAGTTTCTGGCATAATTTCGCAGTTCATTAGCAGTAGGATGACCTTTATCAGTAGCCAGATTGTATGTATTTTTAAAGAGAACATACACATCTAAGAATAAGACTGAAACTATGCCCCCTGCTAAACATCCCATTGGATTGCTGCCAACTAAACTAATGGTTGTATCATACAGCATTTTACTATTTGAATAGAGAACCTCAATATGCTGTTTCATTTTATTAGGAAGATCGTTAACATCCTGTACACCTAACTTTTTTGCTATACCTTTGAAATCAACTTTTTCATCTTTTATAAATTCTTTGAAGCGATTAAATATACTTATGACAACCTTAACAGACCATGAACTTTTATCACCAGTGTCATATTGCAAAAAAAATACCTTAAGCTCTTCAAAATATTTTTGGTATCTTTCAACCTTCATTTTATCGACTGTAATGAATTGGTTAGCCTTATCAAGTTGCTTTTTGCACAGCATATATTCTGTTACATATGTTCCAAATGAAGTAGCAGTCCCCAAAATGGCAGCTGCACCACCAACTGTCAATAGTACTCCACCAGCAAAAGCACTGATAAATCCTGTGGAAGATACTCCAAAGACAGATGCTGCACCAACTCCAACTACTACTACTTTACCAAATGTACCAGTAGTGCTTCCTACAATTTTTGCAATGGATGATTTTTTGGTATGTTTATCAAGTTCATCTGCTACTTCATACAAAATCTTAGTATTTTCTTGTCGGTGTTCTAGTAAATCATCAAGAGCAAGTGAAATATTCAAGCATGTATTTAATGGATATCCTTTGAATATTTCCATAGCCAGTCTATCTATTATATCAGCACTACTCATTTTGGTTGCTGTGCCTGCAATAATTAATTGTTTACACCAAATATCAAATACACCCTGTAGCTAGCTATATGTTTATCTAACTATGTCGCTACATATTTAAACTTTATAGCTATATAGCTAGCTATGTATGTAATACTTTGATATCAAAGCCTCAAGCTGTGGTATATAACTGATATACATACCACAGCAAACCATGGTGTATATACCTTATATGGTTTGGCTACCCAGGTATTACGAAGTGTATAAATAACCTGTTACATCTGAGGCATACGTATTTGCTTTTGGAATTCGTTTTAGGCCTGAAGTTCAATAAGGCGATTCTCTTCATAATTCAACTGTTTGAAAGACTTTGTAGCTATAGTTAGCAAGTTTCATTTTTAAAAAATCTGGATCTGATACATTTAGTAGTATAGAGTACCAATTATCGTGACCCGATTTTAAAGACCTAGGCCTCATACCTCTTGTCATGAATGGAGCATTGCATTAACTAAAACTTTATATCAAAATATTCCTTAGGCGCCTTATTTAAAGGTGAACTGCAGAGGAAAAATTATCCCATGTTTTTATTTGATAGATAGCTTTAGCTAGTCATGCAGAATGCATAACAACAATTTTTATAATCTAACTATATGTTGTCTTCGAGTTATCGTTGGTCAAACATTGCAAAACGTCACTTCCACAAAAATAACCGCAAGTGTTATACCTCTGCGTGATGTCACGGAAGGCCCTAGTATGCGTATTATCAATGGCAGAAAGTGAAGAATGAAGTTGTTACGCGGATCTGATAACGATTCGTTCCTCTGTGGATCTACAAATATCAGTGACGATGACAATGTTTCTGATACATCGGTTTTGGCTGAGTTTGAAGTAGCACCGGTATCATTTTGTGCCTGAACTAACGACAGAAAGTGCCATGAAGAGGCCTCAATGGGAAGGTAGATCCTGGCTAATCGGATGGTTTAAGCCCAAAACGGGTTGGAAATATACTAATTGGCCTCACAAATATCGTTCACACTGCACCAGGCTTAAAAATTCACTGGGTCGGCATTCCCAGTTCGTCACTTTCGAAAGTGAACGCTGGCCTTCGAATACAAAGCAGTCCTCCGTAAAGTGATTGGAACACAATAAAGAATGGAGAAATGGACCATCCAAATTACTTCTCTGCTCCTTAACGGGTTTTATCCACTACTTTCTTATCATGGCCTCCTTTGAAAAGTTGTGAAGGCTTCAACCTTCCCCTACAACACCGTCACGACCAGCCGCAATACAACGCCTTGACATAGCTACTACACTTATATTTAATGCTAATGAATCATTATAGGTTTAAATATGCTGCTAACATTGCTATGCCATAGGTATAATAGGCTCCCCATGGCTATACAAAACTACGTACTTATTACCTTACATGCTATACGGAAGTCCTTCTGTGACATTTCAGTAGTCACTTACTGAGATAAAACCGCAAGGAGAAGTGCTATTTTCAAGTGTCAATTACTACTTAATCCAAGCAAATAATGAAAAAATAATTGATACCATGCATCACTATGATCAATAAGCTTCCATATGAGCACAAGTTATTTTTCCATTGCAGTTGACCTTTAACAAACCGAGTTATAAACGCATACCATATTTTAGGCACAAGTGGCAAGCGGTAGAAGTTCAACGTAAAATTATCAATTATCGGCACTGGTTTTTTATTATCAGATTCGCGTTACTTCTTGTACTTCAATTATCAGCAGTCCTGAATACAATCGTTCACTATCTCTTCTGAGTTTCACGGAAAATTCCAAAAAATTCCCCCATAATTAACAACTATCAACGAGCCTTCAATCAAAAAATCACACTTATTGGATGGAATGCCAAAGGGTTAGGAATTTTTGAAATGAAATGTGTGTAAACAAATTAATGTACACAAGTTATATTATGAATTAAGGATAAAAACATGAGCTCTTCGTGATGCTTGTCACTTAATGTGGTCAGTAATAACGGCAAGGCGGTGGCAATATCTTCCATGTTGACGTTGTCTACCTGGGTTTATTCTTACTTTCGATGATATATTGCTTGAAAATTGTCCTAATGGCGATAATTACACAATAAGATAAAGGCCTACAAACAACAAAGGCCTATAGACACACAGAACATTCTGTAATCTTATCATTTTCTATATGCATACTGCAATATATTTTAATTCCAATAATTGAGTACGTACTCCCAATAATTTATACTTCACGCTATCTGGAGATTTTTGCTATTTGGCCGACAACACCCTGTTGTCTCAATATTTATGTGCAAATAAAAAAAATTTCCAACTGTTTGATGTAGCTAGGCTTCCCAATCATCTGAATCCCCAAAAATCCATTATTTGCCCATGATCAGGTGATTTGCCATTTAACTCCTTGTCACCAGAAATGTAATGTTTATTCAACATGTGTTGCCTTAGCATGCCATTTTATAATCATGTGGTGCAAGCTTAGAAAAACAATTACAACTACGGTACAGATTTAATGCAATGTCACACTCGCGAGTAGTGCACATGCGTGTGCGAGTGCTAATACACGCATGCACGAGCGTCAACACACGCGTGTACGAGTTTTAATACACGCGAGTTTGAGAAGCTGCACACAAGTGTGTGTGTAGCAACATGTTTGGCAGGATTTGTACGTAGCTTATTAGTGATTATTACTGTTCATTAAGCGCTAACTAGCCACATAGCTATACTATTCAAGTATTTCAATTCGCTGGCAAGTTTTCATGACACCATCGCCTTACAGGGCATAAATATCAAATCCTTCTCAGAATGTCGAGGAAAGCCTTAGTCAAGTTGAAATAGTCTCGCGTGACCAGATCTTCTTAATAAATACGTGCAGGGCATCTATCACTTGGAACATAAGTGCCCACGGTAACTGCAAGTGATGAACATATATTGCACACTGTTTTTGCTTAGCTGTAATGATATGCAGAGGATTGTTACTAGACGTAGATTACTCTTAATGGTGTGCTTACTTACCAGCATACGGCGTATACTTGTGCTATTTATTGTCTCGCATGCTATGGTTTCTTCAGTGTTTATAAAAAGCACGCGATACTATAACATCAACGACTATAATGCCTAGACTGGATTTACCTTGCAGCAAATAGGCTATTCTTTTACTTCAATCAAGGAACGTCTTAAGCAGGAAAACATTGTAATTACATCGCAGAGCTTACAGCAATTAGAATAGAAATTTGATGAACACGGTAACTACAAGGATTTAGCTAGAAGAAAAGGTCCAAAAAGTTATCTCAGGTGATGGTGAGTTTTATGAATGATAAACTTATTTAAGACAACGAGTTGATATCAACCAAGCTACAAGAACTTTTGGTACAGAACTGGCCAGAATTAACAGTAGCTACTAGTGTCTTTAGACACTATAAAATGATATCATAGATCATAAGGATCGTCCGCACTATTGTCAACTAATCAGAAAGCATAAACAAAAGGAAGAGGGTTGCCTGATGTAAAGAAGCAGTAAATCAAAAGATGACTTCTCTGATGTACGTAATCTTTTCGGATGAGTGCACTGTGCAGTTAGAGCAACATGAAAGGTTATGTTTTTGCAGAAGAAAACAACCTCGTGATTCAAAACACACCTAGCACACATATTGAGAACTACTTTGAGTCTAAGCAAATTAACTGGTGGAGAACCCCGCCGGAGTCACCAGATCTCAGAATGTTTGAGGAGCTCTCAAGCAATATCTTAGGAACACTTACAGCCTAAGAACTTGGCAGAATTGAAAGCTGGAATAGAAAGATTCTGGCAGTCATTAAGTCCAGAAGTTTGTAAAGGGTATATCAACCACTTGAAAAGGTCATACCAAAGGTTATTGAAGTGGATGGGTACCCAAGTGGATACTAGAAATAACTATTTTACATATGTTACTATATTCATATGATTTGCATTTCATTATATACATACGTATATAAATCATTCAAAAAAATCCACTTGCATAAAAGTGATATACGTAGTCAAACTTCATTATAATTTATGGCCTAAATCACATATGACATAATTTTATGGTACAGTTCAATTTAAACTATATACACGCATGCAGGTACACGCGTGTAGCCACACATTTACCACATGTAAAAATTCAGAATTTGGCGTGTACACTTCATCTTGCACAACCAGAGGTGCACTACACGAATATTCACATCATGAGCATACAGTTTGTACATGCACTACATGTGTGCACGTACATGCATTTTATGAGTGACTTGCGTGTACATTGAGCTGGATCGATTCCAGCAACATATTCAGTTTATTTTCCATATATTAACAATAAGCCCATCTGGTGAAAATGACTTGTTTGAATTTGGAGGAGCCGTTTCACCCGATAAACAACAGTAAGAAGTCGGTCACTCATAAGTAGCTAGGTGTACGCCTGCCTCGACTTACCAGCGTAACTACGCAGCAAACATTCAGAATATACATGGCATCGAAGAAGGCTAGACTTTAGCTTCACAGTAAGAATCTCAGTTGCAAATTACTACGTAGTTTCTAACCCCCACCCGCACTGGTTTTTTAACTTGCACATGACCACACAATACACGTGCTTCATTATGGCGTTGGTAGTGTAAGCCACCAATTATCGGTTATCGGCACGCGTAACCAATTATCGATGGAGCAAAAATGGTGCATATTCAAGCAAACACATTCGTTTGTGCGAAATCTTCTATAAACAAAAAAACTTGCCAATAGGGAAAAGTTACAGCGATAGATAAGTTTGTTAATCAATATAAAAGCAAGTTACAAAAGAAACGGGCTTCAAGGTTGGTTGCTTCATTGGTTTCTTTCACCCGCCTGAAAAAAACTTGCCAATAGAAAATAGTTATATCGATGAGTAAGTTTGCTAACCAATATAATAAAATTATAAATGTGTTATAAAAGAAACGGGCTCGAAAGTTGATTGTTTGGCTGATTTCTGTCACTGTCGTGTGACGACCACAAGTGTGCATACACATGTGCATCGCTATCCTTTGTTTGAAAGTGGAACAAAAACAGGTCTGTGAATGGTCACTTTATGCAGGTAAATACAGCTAAATATGTAAATACAAAGAATAATACAGTAAGTTTGGTTTTTCTTACAACGATAATTGATATACTGCTGGTTATGTTGGCTGATAATTGATGTATTATAGCCCATGCAGAAACGATAACTGATGCGAGAATTGATAATTGATTTTGCGATTATTACATCATCGATTTGTTTTGCAGGAATTATACATCATTGCATTATTCTACATATTCTACTTGTTGTATCAAGGCTACTGTGCATTCTATAAGGTATTTCAACCGGCGAGAAAATCGGGTTGCTTTTTCTTGCGGTTAATTGGTGGCTTATACTACTAGTAGTATAGCTAGCTCATATATAGTTGTACAAAGGACCAAATCAACCATCCCTAAGCCAAGGAAGAGACTACAACTGCATCAAGAAAGCAGCACGAAATCAAGTGGGGTTTTTACATGTGTTTGTACTGCTTTACTGTTTTTATGCTGGTATGTTTATTTCCCCAGTTTATTTTAGAAAATGTAGCTATGCTGTTTCTATTGAAAGTAGCTATAGCCATTATTTAAATGCTTGTTTATATATGACCCATAATTCTTTTTTATGCAAGCCAAGGTGTACGCCTAGAACTTCACCAATAGAACACGTGAGTTCTATGCATCGGCATACAAGCGTGCTCGTGCAATGCATAATGTACACGGCAATAGAGAACACATCAAGTGCATACACGCGTGCTATTCTAATGTAAAATGTCATCGATCTTTCATGCACACGCATGCAGATATGCATGCAATATTAAATACGTGTTGAGTCATGTAGTTGTGACACATGTGTACAGTCAAGTTTAAATTGAGCTGTACCGTATGGCTTACAAGTCAAATTTCTCTACAGGTCAACAATTACACTTTTCGCTTTAATGTCACTGGCCTGTCACTCTTCGATTAGCCTCGTCTATGGCAATTTTACCTTGACCCCATTCCTTTTCAATTTTCTCATTTTGTGCCAATGGTCAGAGCTCAAAGGTAGTGGTTTTGATGTACTCTATTACTTTAGGATTCAACTGATGCTTACCACTCTTCCCTGATATGTTAGATGTTTTCATATACATCTTCTGAAAAACAAGTTGATGTATTACCATCTAAAACCAGTGTAAGTTAAACCACTGTTAATCAACTGCTATTCAATGTAACTATGACATCATGGGTAAGTTACGTGAACAAAGACTCATCACAAAGGAACACATACGTAGCAATGCATACAAATTGAATTCTTTTGTTTAAACTGGTGTTGTACTCCAGTACTTTAGTGATAAAATTTTTTAAAAGTAGTAAGTTGTTTTAAGCCAAAATTCTTGCTGTAACACTATGGGCCAGTCTTCTTTTATAAGCTTCACAACCCACACGGCATACCCACTTTTAAAACTGAAGCGCCCCGTCTTGTTATATGTGACTGGATTTGCAAAAAGGGGTCTTATACGCGCAATTATAAATATCTAGAAATACATTTTTGAAATATTCAATTAAATATATCTCGAGAATGCATGAAGCTGCTTGTGTGCAATTCTCCACGAATGCACAGTCACTCATGGTAGTTTATTGGATCAACTCTTCAATGAATAGTTAGCTGAGTTTCCCCGCCATTTTAGATAGTTTATTTCACAAGGTAGTCAGTACCACAAACAAATCCGGTGGGGTGGCAAGGGTGGGGGGAGGTGGGAGCCACGAAGTGGCGGGGCCTTCCGACCAGAAGGATCCTTATGGCCATATGGTGTCAATTCAGGCTGTTTTCAGCCTCAGATATCACAAAATGTAGCTAAAATCACGGCCAATCTCGCCAGCTAGTCGTGTGGTGATTCCCTGCCGTCTGTCTGCTTGTCCAGGCAAGATGGGGCCATTTATAGAACATCCGAGCACTCTCGTACGTCATACAGGCTGGAGAAAGAAGCCTCAGTGAAAGCAGACTGCTGTACTTTTGGCCATGACAGCCATATCAACTGTTAGTTTAGTGTTGTGTCTGTCGAATGGCGGTGAAAAGTGAGACTTGAAACTGTGCGTGTATAAGACCCCTTTTGGCAAATCTGGTCACATATGGTAATGTACAGATGGTTAAATGACTTTTACTATGAAATGAATGGCTAACATGGCATTACCTTGCTCTTCTTTAGAAGTAACTCACGATACACTTCGTTACCAAGGCCCTGCCCATCAGTAATATCGATAGCAAGTGTCATATAAAGAAACTAAAAAGCAGTAGGACTTGTTCAATTGGTTATTCAGGGTTCATTTCACGTGAATAGTTTTTAATAGCCTGGAGGGCGGACACACACATGCACACAAACACACACACATACCGACTTTGCAGACAAAAACAATTTCAAGAAAGCAGGCGTGCACCGGCTTCGGCTGATGTGCGCCTGGTTTAATAAACTCTTATCTTATTGAAAAGTTCCTTCTTGAACTGCTTTTAAGAAATATTTGAGTTATTTTTCCTGAGGTCAGGATTATTGTTGTCAGTTGTGCTGCTCAACGGAGACCTAGTAGCATAAGCCACCAATTATCGGTTATTGGTATGTGCAACCAATTATCGATGGAGCAAAAACGGTGCATATTCAAGCAAACACGTTCGTTTGCGTGAAATCTTCCATAAACAAAAAAAACTTGCCAATAGGGAAAAGTTATAGCAACAGATAAGTTTGTTAATCAATAAAAACAAGTTATAAAAGAAACGGGCTTCAAGGTTGGTTGTTTCATTGGTTTCTTTCACCTGCCTGAAAAGAACTTTCCAATAGAAAAAAGTTATATCGATGAGTAAGTTTGCTAACCAATATAAAAACGTGTTATAAAAGAAACGGGCTTGGAAGTTGATTGTTTGGCTGGTTTCTGTCACTGTCGTGTGATGACCACGAGCGCGCATACGCACGCGCATCGCTATCTTTTGTTTAATGTGGTTCGCTCTATCACCAACCTTTACATTATTATGAGTGCCTACCTGGTCAGCATGTCCACATGCTTGATAGTTTCCTCGGTGTCACTTGGCATGGTCCACTCCTTCCTCTGATGTTCCTCACCACTATCACTGATTGTGGTGTGGGTCGGTAGGTGTACAAGAGTTCTGCCTGTTGAAGGGATTAGGTTGACATCCAAGCACTACAAACGGGCAGGTTTCTTTGATTGGGTAATTTAGGGGTTACCTTATTTAACTTTGATGTTTTCATATTATTGATAAAAACTGGGGCCAGTAAGTAATTCTACTTAGGGAGGCAGGCACCTAGTTGGAACTCTCGTACTTTCACATCCCAGTCTATCTGAGATGGAGATTTGGATTCTTAACACAACCTTGTCTAGAGGCTGCTCCAGAACACAAGGTGGTATTGTCGGCATGACCTTGTCCAGAAGCTGTTCTGGAATGCAAGGTGAAGTAAATTGCAGCAACTCCTTCCCATTACCTTGTCCAGAGGCTGCTCTGGAATGCAAGGTCATACAAGTAATTGTGACAAGCTTCTTTTCGAGTGTCTATTCTGGAGTGCAAGGTGATACCCATCAACGTGTCCTGTAGACAACACATTGAGGTGCTTCATTGTACACGACCTCGTCCAGAGGCCGCTCTGGGACACAAGGTAACACGCAGCAAGTCTTTACAAATTTAACACATGTAGCACCAAATAATAAACATAGCTACTTGTGACTACAGAACTTCACCTACAGGAAAAAAGCAACACACAAGAATGATATAAGGGGCATTAGAGGCGGGTGGGTGGGAGATTAATTGCTGGCAGTACTGCATGTTCTAGCGTGTGCCTCATGTTGATCCTGCGCATGTGCTAGTTTCTAATCAATGCTCACTCTTGAGTGATTTACTGAAACCACATTATTCTGCTCATCATTAACTTGGTTTAAATTGTAGTATATTTAAACCTTATTTAATGTGGTTCGCTCTATCACCAACCTTTACATTGTCTTCTTATTCAACCACTGTGCAAGGGTTGACTGAATTCTTGAGAGCTTGTCATTTGGGAGTTTAATCTCCATACGGGCTGTATCAAGGCAGATTCCCAAGAAGGAGAGTGAAGTGGAAGGTCCCTTAATCTTTTCTGAAGCTAGTGGGATACCAAGGTTATTACACAGTTGCATGAAGGTATCTACGTAGGTTTTGTTTACAAACATGTGAATGAGGGAGGCCAATTATCAAAAAATCATCAAGGTAGTGGAAAATGTAAGATACTCCCTCTTGTGCTGCAATCCAAGAGACAAGGTCAGCTAATATGTTAAAAAGCTTCGGGGCCGAATGGAGCCCGAATGGAGCTCAAACGGTAGGCAGCCATCAATATAGATCTTATCCTTCCATTTCATGGCTAGCAAATGCCTGTCAGCAGGATGGACAGGATTAGCCGAAAGGCGCTTTTTATATTGACCTTGGACAGGAGAGTACTGATTTGGCCCAGGTTGTACAATGGCCTAAATAGCATTGTCTACTGTGATATACGTACTAGAGGCTGCAGAGGGCTTTTGGTATATTATCATTGACGCTGTGGCCTGCTGGACAGGAGAGATCGACAATTAGGTGCCACTTGTCGGGCTGATGACTTTTGGGGATAACCCCAAATCGACTGATCTGGACAACGAGACATTGAGTTCGTTGGAAGGGGCCTGAGATCCTTTGGAGAGTCAATTCAGATTGAAGGTACTCATCCATCACTTGGGGGTGTACGTAGCAGAGCTGCTTGGAGGTTTCTGTTAGCCGATTGTAGGGCTTGCACTGGTGTGGAGATACCTATTCTGAACCCATTGAAGTATTGTACTAGTTTTTGGTTGGGATGTGTGGATAGGCGATGTTGCCAATTCTTTGTATTCAAAGGAGTATTATTCTTGCAGGGTGATGGAGGGGCCACTGGAAGTTCTGGAACAGTTGATAAACGCTCCTTCCAAAGCGGCAACCAGTGATCGTAAGGTAAGGAAGTTACGAAGGCAGTTGGTTCGTTTAATACAGACTGTGAAATCTCTAGGAATAGATTATAACAAATCATGAGAACAGCAGCAGTTAGTAACACAAATAGTGTATCTGAACCCTATACGTATATCAAATCTGAGCTTAGTCCTGTAGTCAGCCAATCAAGTCTAGATCTGTAGCTAATTGGTATACTCAAAATGTCTGATTCCTAGGTGCGTGGAGTAGCTAATGGCCTGGGGAGGAGAGGCTTGATTGATGGTTGGCTGGAATGACGCTGTGGGCAGTGGATGGCCTTATGGGATACGTTTGTATTGGCTGGGTCCTGCGCACATATATAGCAGATGTGCTGGAATTTACAATTGGGATAAGGGCATGTGGGGGTTGCAATTTCATTCCAGCAGAAGCAAATCTGTTGGCGTTGATTTATTTGCAGCAGCTTATTCAGTACCTCCAGGGATAGGTCACAATCGGTCGATTGATGAGCTAGACTGAAACAGTGCTTGCATCTTGAAGTCCTAGCATGTCCTGCGAAAACTAGGTTCCATAGTGTAGTGTCTACGGTCGACCAAGGGGTGTGAGGGCAAAATGTTATTTGTTGTCAAAAGCGGCAATCATATCCTATCCAACAGTCATTCTTATACTCCATGTTTGCCTCTATAATGAGGGATTGATACCCCATGAGGTCAGCTATGCGCTGGTTGTGTTCTGGCCACCACGGCAACGTAGACCGCGTAGCACTGAAGCCATTGTAGTATGGAGAGTGATCTTTTCTTTCTCTTTGACTTTACGTCCTCAGAGTCAGTTGTGTCAAGCCACTCTGGAAGCAGCTCTACCATTTCCACAAATGCTCCTGATTCAATTTTTTGACAAGTTTTGGGAGGTGCATGAGGTAGAAGGTGCAATAAAACAACGCAATCAGTAAACGATGGGTGGGGAGGGGATATGCGGTGGTCCCACAAAGAAGTCAAGTATGTAAGTACTATGCCAAACAAAAACAGCAGGGCTATAAAAAAAGGGCGCCGCCAAGCAAAGTAGGATCAATAGTACAACTGGTAACAACAAGGACTGATATCAAGTTGCGGCCAAGTAGCTAGATGAGAATATTACTACAATCAATCTGTTAAAACAACTGGTAAGAACAAGGAGTGATATCAAGTTGCGGCCAAGTGTATATAGTACATCATGATCACCCATGCTACATGTTTGTAGCTAGCAATATATAATGAAAACTAGACAATACACATGCAAGTGTCATTAAATTGTCATTTGACCGCCTTTTTGTACATCTGTGACATCACGTTTACTTTAACTTTTGATGTCACTGTACAAAAAAGCGGCCAAATGACAATTTAATGACACTTGCATGTGTATTGTCTAGTTTTCATTATATATTGCTAGCTACAAACATGTAGCATGGGTGATCATGATGTACTATATACACTTGGCCGCAACTTGATATCACTCCTTGTTGTTACCAGTTGTTTTAACAGATTGATTGTGGTAATATTCTCATCTAGCTACTTGGCCGCAACTTGATATCAGTCCTTGTTGTTACCAGTTGTACTATTGATCCTACTTTGCTTGGCGGCGCCCTTTTTTTACAGCCCTGCTGTTTTTTGTTTCGCATATCACACATTTTGATAAGATAACCAACACAGCTTTCATTTGCATTGTTATTTACTATCTGATTATTGCTTATTAGAGTTGATCCGTCATCTTACAATGTCTCAACAGCTGGAGATTTTATGAAGATTCTGATTATTGGAATACAATCAAGGATACACAGCGATATAGTGTCTCCGCCCTAATTACTTAACAATTAAATGTTTCATTTATAAAATGCAATCCAATAATATAACAACTATAGTAAGCAATGGTATTTCAAGGTAGTTTTACAATTTAAAAAAAGTGCGTGCATGAACAAACAAGCGACAACAAATTGTGGTTTTGTTACAATACATTGAACATGACTTAAGTAGCTGCATACAGTATCTATGGCAGCTGGGAAATTCCTTGGACTTATCTACTATACAGTAAAAGTATTTATACGCATGCATGAACAAGGTTTTCTGGTTTTCTGTTTTTTTTATTTCTGGTTTTCTAGAAAGTTGAATTTTATAAGATGATTTTGGGTGAGCGTTCTATTAGAGTTAGGCATTTGTGTAAATAACTCACGGGGTCGCACGTCCTACTTTACTTGGCCGCGCGACTCACTACCGTGAGTCTTGATACAGCGGCAGGATTACCAATACCAATTTAGACTAGGTAGCTACACAACAAATGTCAACAATAATGTACAACTGTAACTTTACGCTACTTTTAAGTATATGTAAAAAACCACTATAGAACTCTTACCAGATACGTCAGTCTCGGAGAGCTCGGCCTCGTCTGAATTGTTGTCTGCAACATCCGCCGGATTGCTAGCAGCATCTCGTCTTGTTGACGTTTCGCGAACTTGTTGAAGCACGACTTCGGGAATATTCGAGATGTCACCCTCCTTCTGCCTTGTCCTCTTCGCGGCAGGCGCCTCAAGGTTTGTAACCGAAGCGGATCTTCTTCTCCCCCAGTTGGTAGGATTGTTGGCATTAGAGGGCGGATTACGACGGGAGCTGGTTCGAAAGGCTGCAGAGGCAGTAGAAGAATCTGCTTCGGCTGGCGTTCGCCTGACACGTGTTTCGCTGGCACTTCTAGTATTTCTAGCGGGAGTATCATTCCATTGGTCTCGTCCTCTGTTCTGTGCCGGCGGAACTCTTGAGCGTTTTTTTGGCGGCATATTAGAGATTAATAGAGTCTATCCAAAACCACGCCCATATTTTCAAAACCATAGAAACCGCTGGGCCGCCATTTTGAATGGAGCCAGTTAATAATATTATACCATAGACACGAGCATAGACACAATAACCTTACTAAGGTTAGTGTATCTATGATTATACTGAAGTGCCGCATAGCTAATTATTGTTTTCTTCTTTGCCATTCCAAAGGCTATGGAAGCATAATATTGGCGGCAAGGATAACATTTCATAAGTTTTAAGGCTACACTGAAGCGAATTAGGGCCGAAACGGTGATTATGTCGACGGTCAGGTTGGTATGTCCTATTTTTGTTAGCATGTAGTAGCCTGCATGGTAGTAGCTACAAAGGTTTTACAAGAAAACATTGTAGAACAACGTATAAATACGACCCGTGTAGCTACAATTTCCATATTAAAGCCTAGGGCATATTCTCGGGCTAAGAGCTTCCGGGATGGTAACGATTACCAAAGGAAAACCCTAGTATGGCCGAAGCCATCCCCTTCCGTAAATTCACTGGCTATAAAGGTTCAGTAATAAATGTGGCTACATGGGTGGATATACGTTTGCACAAGCAAAGAAATGAGGTTCTTCTTTGACATTTATATTTAGCTATACATATGCATCTAGCTATATATATATATAGCAACATATAACATATCCAGAAATTGCCATACATTTCGCGGACATCTGAAAACTCTAATACATTCTGAATGTATTATTAGAGTAAAATACAAGCAGCGTTAAAGCATCACGATACCATATTCGATGCATCTAAAGTGCTTAGTTATATAATAAAAACGCGTTCTTATTCGATTCTCACTTTTAAATGCTGCCTTTCAGCCATTAGATATCTGCGCACGCGTAGAAAAGCACAGTTGCCAAACCTTGTGGCGCTTGTGTTCAACTGGCGCTTGTATTGGGCGCTACCTACCAGTGCCGGGCTCGACCACTGAATGCTGACGGGGACCCATGATATTCGTGAGTTCTATATAGTTAAATTATAGGCCCAGGTTATCATTACGTTTCTAAGGTTACTATCGTGTGACCATTTTCTCTCCCCACGGCGGCTGGCCCTACCAACTTTCAACGCTAATCCTTGAGTGACCCAGGCAGAACCTATAAAAAACAGTTCAAGCTGAGTGTGAAAAAGCATCCACACCTAATTAGTAAGATCTCTAAAGGACAGCACACGATACAATATATATAACTAAACCCACAATAAGTTTCATTATAAAAGGACTCATTGAAGTAGCACAGATATATCACTTAGATATATCACTTGGATAATGTATGTCGGGAGTACGACACATTGTGGAATGCGTACGAGATTTATTAATCTGTACTTGATCTATGATCTATGATTCACATTTACGTATTGATTTTTCTTACAATTACTGATTGGGAGTATTTGATATTTCAAATATGGAATTTAATAGGATTTATCGGTCTAGCATGATTTACGTCCGGAGCGTATGAGATTTACAAAGTTGTCGGACCACTGGCTTATCTATTAATTTCAATTTGTATTTTTTGTACTGTCCTAGCAAACCCTAATGACACCAATAAAGCACATGTAAATAAACCCATAGTTACGAAAAGTTTTAAAGTAGTGCACCTGGTTTCTTGAGGTCATAAAGTGTGCATACACATGCATGCTATGCATGTGTTGGCTTACATGCATGCACACATGTGTGTCACCAAACCATTTCTGTGTACCACTAAGAAGCATACATAGTTCATCTTGTTTGTATGTACTTGAAACTGTAGTGTTTAAGCCTATGTTAGACACATAAACAAGAATTCTGTAAGTGAGGCTCTTATGTGTGATAGTACTCATGGTAGTACGTATGTAGATTGCATGCGTACGTGTTTGTTGTGCGTGTACATGTGTATGTATGTGTGTGTGTGTGTGCCTATGTGTGCCTGACCACCAGTGTTTGGATGATGTGCTCACACCTGAAATAGTGATGGTATATGTTGTAGATACTTGTACTTAAGTACTTTTGAAGGTACTTCACTACCTTTGAAGGTACTAAAGTCCTCTTGTACTTGTGCTTAAGAATTTTTTAAAGTGCATGTTATTGGCTTACTGGTTGACTCCTAATCAATATCATACACATGTATATCGATATGTTTGTAAGACTGTGTATGTGTGAGGTCCATGCATGCATGTCTGTATTGACTTTGTATGTATGTACAGTGAAACTTGTTAATAATGGGCACTTTGGAACCAGCTAATTTTATTGTTTTAGAGAGGTTTCCTCGGCTTTAAGAGGTAAAATTGCATTGTCATGGTCCTGTAAGGACCACAGAGTTTGGCATTATTTGGAATGTCCTTTAAAAGAGGTTCCACTGTTAGTATATGTCTGTGGACTGTCAACAAAATTTCCATGTGTTATGTTCGTGTACTATACACATGTATGTGCATGAAAATACCAGGCTTGTATATACACAAAAAATTGCTGGATTTCAATGCTAAAAACTTTTAGTGCAAACCTACGTACGAGTCCAACCTTTTTACAGCATTCTACATAAGGGGTCTCATGCAACTTATTTATGTTACACAGTAACTTACTAACACTGAGAGTTACGTATCTCTTGCTAAAACCGCATAGTGTACTTTTTGGTGAGGGAACATTTTGACAAATTGGTGTTTGAAATTGATGAATGCTTTTAGGAGTAAGATGTGTATCAAGGGGGATTTAATTGATGAGAAAATTTTGATGAAATAACAATAATTCGTGTTTGTCAAAACTTTTCACTGATGCTACATGTATGTAAGCATTTTGGGTTCTTGTACAAGTCCAGTATTTCACACTATCATGGAGCTGTGTGATACATACTTTACTGTGTTTGTCAGCACGTTTACATTAATGGGTATATACGTACGTGTGTGTGTGTGTGTGGAGTTGAACTTCATACTTATTATCTTAATAATGTATTTAGGTGTGTCCTTGGTTTTTTATATATTTTTGTGATTGGCTATGTAGCTGTATGCAAGTTTATGCAGTTCCATTGAGTGAATGTATAAGAACAGTAACATAGTAATATAGTGGTATTATTGGATTGCAATGAGGCCATGGAAGTTCTGGTAATGAATATACAATTATGTAGATGTGGTTTGTGGTGCAAACTGCTTTTACAAAACTGCCTTATATGGAATAGTAATGGTTGTGGTGGTGAAAAATTTAGAAAGAGATACCAATAGCATCACAACCTGTGTAAAAGGAAGTATTGGCTAAACCAACGTAATCATCACCAGAACTCCTATGGTTTAATCATTATTTTAACAATAATTACTTGTACAATACCATATAGCGGGAAAGTTTGGTGGCAGGAAATGTAGCAAATTTATTATCATTGAGTGTTTGGTGGGGAAAAGTTTGGTGAATGGATAGATTCAGCCATAAGAGTAATAATTATAAGTCAAATTTAGTTTGACAAATCATGGACTATTTGTCAAATTCGCTCCCTGCCAAACTGTGTGTGTATGCATTTACGTGAGTGTACGTGTGTGTACTCATGTATGTGTACGTGTGTGTAAGTTTACGTGTGTGTATGTACGTGTAAGTGTGCGTGTTTGTGCATGTGTGTGTGTTAGAGATGTGATGATACTGTGATGCATCAATGCATAATGTTTCAATATGTGTACTATGTTCGTGTTCACCTTGCCCTTGTAATTGCTACAAGAAAAGTATTTGAAGTGACAAGCTTGTACAAATGATTTTTGTCATTGGAAATGTACAGTAGCAGCTGCCTACAATTTGTCAGTACATAAACTACAAAGGAATATTGTCCATAGGAAATGTATGGTAAAAATTTGTTAGGCCATATCTCCCTTGTTTTATAGCCTATCAGAGCGCTTCTTTTATTAATGTTTCTGGTGTTTGAAGGGCTTCACAACAATATAAAATTTGTCATCATAGGATGTACGTTATTCAAGGGAGAACGCGAACAGAGATACAACAAAAGGAGTATTGATGCATTGATATATGGATTTAACGCTGCATAAATTGTTTTCTGTAATGAATAAAACTTTTGAAATGAGGTCGTCATTTTCGTCGGAGCTCATACTAAGGTTATGATGTAAATAGTGTGATATATATGATAAATAATATACATGCTAAGTAGTGCGAGTGGTAAATATTTTTCTATGTATGTTGTGTAGAGAGATGGAGTGAAGGAGGGGGTGAAGCTCTGTTAGATTCATCAAAGCTCTAAGTGACTGATGTGGTATACACAAATAGTCAAGGGTGAGTAACCAAGAACCAGGCCTCTTTTTCCCAACTCCATATGAAGGTTTTTTTGTAGACAGTGTGCCTGTTATGCATATGATGTTGTCTAATTCTGCTCCTCTTTGTAGGTTTATGACGACACCATGCAACGTCATCAGTCAAAGATGGTGGACATGAAGGAATCCTTGAGTACAAGGTGCAGCTTATTGTGAGTAAGAAAATTGACTAGTGCATGCAGTTCAATGTTAACTTTCCAGGGAGAAAAGGTCCTAAGTGCAACCGCAGATATCTCGAGTAACTCAACAACTCACACATGGAACATCAGGTGACTGAAATTCATCATCCATAGGGTCACTGCTATTAGTTGTGTTACTTTGTCTGCTATTAGTTATGCATATCTATTAGCTGTATAAACAACATTAGCATTGTATGTATGTATCTTATACTTTATACCACTTTATACTACATTATACTTTTAATTTTAATCTGTAACTAATCTGTATTAATCTGCCACAACAGTTAAAACCTTTTATGGATATTTATGTCACAAACATGTCATACGTAAACAATCACATCACTTCATACACACTATACAGATTAAAAACCACATGGAAATCATCCATTACTGAATATGTAGCATCATGTACAAAGTGTTCAACATTAACCAAACTAAGCAACTACACTCTACCAGTACGAAGACAAATACATATGGATATTCCAAAATGTTTATTTATTGAGTTTCCAAACTATCCTCAAGTATCACGAAGACAAAATCTAACTCTCCACTGCTCAAACAAATAAGATCTGGATCAAAATACATACTAGTCTCACGTAAAGCATTTTTATCTAATAGTATAGTAGAATCACTAAGGAAACTATTAAATACTCCTGGTATACTACAATTATGTAATACATGGGTGAATTACAATCTAGTACCATTAATGGAACATTAAATGACATAACTGACGGGCAGATGTGGAAAGATTTTATAGTTTATGAAGGACGACCATTTTTAGATCTTCCAAACAATATAGTGTTAGCACTAAACATAGATTGGTTTACTCCATACAAACATACACAATATACCATAGGAGCAGTATATTTAACAATACTGAATTTACCAAGAACTCAAATGTATAAAATAGAGAACACAATTATTGTCGGATTAATCCCAAGTTCAAAATGAATTAACACTTTTCTCCAACCAGTTATCGATGAATTTATACAACTGTGGCATGGTGTCGACATCATAGAAAGTTCTAACAGCAGCGTTCCAACATTACGAGCTGCATTGCTCTGTTTTGTTTCTGACATATTAGCCACTCGAAAAGTATGTGGTTTTCCTAATTTTAATGCCAAATTTGGTTGCTCCAAGTGTATGAAATGTTTTCCTTATGAGCGGTTTTCTGGGCCTATTGATTATTCTGGCTATGATCGTCAACTGGAGGGAAAGAACACTACAAGATCACAAGAGTGCACTACAAAAGATACAAAGAAGCAATACATTAACAGAACAAAAGCAAGTTATGGAGTACACTACTCTGAGTTAAATAGACTACCATAATTTAATATCATAAGAAGCCATGTAATCGACCCAATGCACAACATGTCTGGGTACAGCAAAGCACATTATGAAAACTTGGAGAGAATCTAACATAATACGAGAAGATAAACTATCAGTAATTCAAGAAAGGGTAGACAAGCTAATAGTGTTGCAGTATGAATTTCAGCTTAAAACAACTTAATACTACTTTTAAAAACTTTTATCACAAAAATAATTCAGTATAAAACTCGTTTAAATGAAGGAATTAAATTTGTATGCGTTGCTATGTGTTCCTTGGTGATGAGTGCTTGCTCACGTGACTTGATGCATGATTAACAATGGTTTAACTTGTACAGCGCCTGGTTTTTAGATGGTGAACATCAACTTGTTTTCACTGTGTACAGAAGGATGTGTTATTGCACAGAGATCCTACCGATATTTTGGATTGATCATTGATATTTTACTGATCAAATTGGACGAGCCATACTTTGTCTGTGAACTACTAGAGACTGAAGAATTTTCTTCTCACTTTCACAGTTTGTTGTACAAAGACCCAAACTGATTCCCATTGCATTTTGCAAGCCTGATGAACTGTCAGATCATCATACATTAGGGCTATATAGTTTACGACTTCTTAATGACACTCATACAACTTACTAAATCACCGTCAAGATTCAATGTATTGACCATACCTTGTGTGTGATTCAGACCATATCTTGTGTCAGGGATCGTAAGATCGTACTATGATTACTATTCAAACACTTACATCGTTGATGTCTGCACCCTGTATCATATTATTTTCTGAAACAGCAACAAGTACTTAAAAACAAAAAATACAATGTATTAAACATAGGCTAGACCAGTATCTATAAGCTACACAATGAAACAAAATTGTAAAATACTGGTATTTGATAGAGGTAGCATTTCACACAACAGCATAAACATGTGGCAACACATCAGTGACATCACTGGCAACACATCACTGGCTACATTAATGGTTGTTGCTATGTCAACAGTGCATAGCCACCTGAACCATATGCCCATATACAGTATATGTCTATATATAGTTGAGTACTGTTGATGATGCAATGACAGTAGTAGCCAGCATGCTCTATGTAATGACAGAAAGACATCTGACACAAATCAGATCACAGAGTACAGGGACACAGCATGGCTATGTTTCCAAGGGACCTAAAATACGTACTTCCAGTTGGTTCTTTTCAGGTTAACTCCACTGTACAAGGCTTGGGCATTGCTTACATTTATTACCTACTATGCATTGACATTGTTTACTTCTAGCTGAAGGTGGTATATGACACCCTTCTAAATAAAATTTTACAGGGTCATCCATTCCTAACTCATGAATAACCACTGATAATTGGACAAAAAAGTTCCCCATGATTATAGAGATTACACAATTGATTGGTTTTTACATAGGTACAGTTACAAAATATTCATGACCACATTGTCCAATCATTATAGTGTCACAATTGCTAATATACCACTTTCACACCTCAGATCAAAGGAAAATGCCAATGTATATATTGCATAATGCACTGGCCTTGGAATGTTAACAAGATTAAGTGTGCTATATAAAAAATATCGCACACTTTTTTATATGGCACACTTAATTTAGACATTCCACAAACTCTTTGATGAAACAGATGAAACCACCACTCTTTATAATAGGCTCACCATCTCAATATCGACGCTACCCATTATTATATAAGGGGTAGAGCAAACGCTTGCAGGTTTGGGCAGATTTTAGAGTGCCAGAAGTGGTATATATCACTTATAACACAGGCAAAGCACTCTTGCCTGTGTTTTAACTATTACTTGTCATACGGGCACTTCACCACTTCTATTGACACTATCTACCACTATATGCATACAAATACAGAGACAGAAAATTCATACCCATCTTCATTGGTGCTGGTTGTTGCTCCCAGCTCTGTTGAAGGCATCTCCTCTGCTTGCTGAAAGGATGGCATTCAGACTCACACACACACACATTGTGTGTGTGATATTGGGTGGCAAACAAAATAAAATCACACCAGCTAAAGCAGCTTCCCTAATTACTTTTGGATTGTAATGTGATGAATGTCCATCAAGCAAAATCAAGATTGGCCTCTCAGAAGGAGCATGTTTCAAAAAGTGGAAATGAAACCACTTGACGAAAAGGTCACCGTCCATCCATCTGCTCTTTGATAAACCATATAGCGTATCTGGCACTTCACCTTGAATTAAATCCTCTTTCAGATCACTTCATTTAAAAACCACTATAGGTGGCATATAGCATCCATCAACTCTGACACAGGCCAAAACAGTGACCTGTGTCGAAAATTCGAAACATTCAAAAATTCATTCGTTTTAACAATAGAACCTTCGAATGTGGAAAGCATACATTCAAAACTTATAAAGTCCTTATTGCAACCACACACATGTACTAGGCATATTTGCATTATTGTTATTATTATTATTATGTGTTATTGTTATTAATATTGTTATTTGCGTTACTGCTATGATGTTTTCAGAATAGCTAATGGGTTTTGTTGGTCATCACAACTGGGATACAAGTGAGTATGTTATTTTGTCTATTATACTTTACACGATAGGCCTCACTGTTGTTCCTGTACAGACCGATACCAGCTATACTTCTGTGGTGCCTCAGCAAGTGGGATAACCTGATCTAATATAAGGTACTTGTATGAGCTTTGTTTACTGCGATACTTAAATTTCAACAGCCTTTGAAGAGCACACAAGTTATTCCAGCAGTGAACATACCAGAGGTCATCAGTTTAAACTATACAAACAGCACTCAAGATTACAATGTAGATACAATTTTTTAATGACTGGAACAATTTACCCCCACATATTGCAATATTTTTGTATAATTCACAATCAGGTATACAAGCAGTGCCATTATCCTTTATTAATCATAATCAAGTTAACGTGTCAAGGTCCGCATAAAGCATCACCATGTAAGCAGAAAAAACAGAGTGATTGATTGTGAATACAAATTATTATGATGAAAATAATTTTAAAATAACCATTCTGATTACACGTTAATCTGTGGGCGGGGGAATTCCTGGGGAGCGTTCCTTGCAGTATAGCGATAATCAATGGATAACAGGCTAATAAACAAGACAAGAGTTAGAGTTGCAATTTGGGCCGTGGATAGCAGTGGGAGTTGACCAAAGATTAGTCCATCTACGGCCTCTACGGAGATTAGAGGTAACTGTCACTTACTCCGCGGAGAAGACGTCAGCTTACCATACCACGTACATATACATAGAATACATGATATTGAAATTATTATGAGCACATAAGTGCTAGTTATTACTATTACTGTTAACATTGTCTATTCACTTTCCATGCAGTTGGATTTGTAAGTTTCTGTGCATGTAATTGTCAGGCCTTGGTGTGAGAAATGGAATATAATTTTCGTGTAACTTTAGACTTGCAACTGAATCATTGCACAGCCGGCTTGTAGTTGCTTCTGTCAGCGGGATTACCATGCTGTAGCTTTCTGACCTGGTTGTCACAACCCTTTGCAACAAACCATAATTATGCTTGCCTATTAATAATCCCATTGCTATTAAGAATTTTGTAGGTTATGCAGTAGTTAATTCGCTTGGTAGCCTTTGAAGCAGAGCGTATTGTAATCAGTCTGTTCTTGCATGTATATATGTACTTATAAACAAAACATCATTTCAGGTATGCATACACGTACACAGTATGTATTGCTTAGATGCTACATTGTAATTAAGATTTCTAGGCTAGTCCTTCAACTATTATAAACACTTGATTAGTTAACAAAGATATATTGGTTTCAGTGTCATTGTTGATGTTGTGCACTCAATCCTACAGTATCCCACTGCAATATTTAGTGATATTCTGCGATATATTGCGCATGCGGTATTATTGACTTGTGAAATGTCTGCGATACCATTATTGCATAACCTAATCTTGCGATATTGGCGATATATTGAAATATTGCCCAACCCTATACTCCCTACAATAGTTACGTATGGTGACTATAACATATGTAAATTACTATAACATACGTAATTTGATTTAATGCCTACTATAGGTGGACTTGTACCAGTGCGTATTGGATCAGTACAACTGATAGTGATGATAAGTGTTCAAGCAGACTACTAAAAGCCGCATTGCTGTTCCCATACAGACTAGACTTCTTGGTGCCTCAACAACTGGGATAACCTGATCTAATATAAGGTACTTGTACGAGCTTTAATTGTGTACTTAAATTTCATTTCTATGTTTTACAGCCTTGGAAGAGCACACAAGTTAACAAGTCAAGATTCAAGCACAAGCACCGCTGTGGAGAGGAAACAATAATAATAGTGACTGTTGAAATTTGTTTAATAACCATTCTAATTACTCGTTAATTATAATCTGTCAGCAGGGGGGAGTCCAGGGGAATGTCCCTTGCAATAATAAACAGATTTAAGGACACACCCATAATGTACAATTTATTGTGATGTTTTCATATAAGATGTTTTCAATAATTCAGTACGACATGTGTTATCAGTTTGAGATGAACAAAACCTTTCTGCCAATTTATATAACGAAAAACGTGATTTTACTTTAACCAGCATATCTAAACCAGCAAAGCATCTACCAGAACAAAATTTACCGTATGCATAGGATACATGAAGATATCTCTACTAAGAAAATTTCATAACCTTTTATCAATAAATAGCAGCTATATAAGCAAAAAACTGAATTGACCACAAGCCACACCCACATTTATACAGCATCACAAGCATGCTTAGAATATAATTTAGAACACAAAATGTAGGTGCAACACATTTCTCCAATTGAAATAAAGTACAAAATTTGTAAAATATTTACAATGGCTCCACGTGCCACAGGTAACACCCCCAACAAAAATTTTTTTGTGAAATGTTTATCAGCCCCATAAAGAGTCTATAAAAGTTAAATATTAGCTTTCAGGAGAATGTATGATAATTTTAAGGCCTAAAATCATCAGAGACAATTTTTGCAAAAGCTGAGAAAAATATGGTCTTACTTGAGTATGAGTGTAACTGTGCTTTATTCCTACAAAACACTGAAATGTCGTTTTTGGTTTTTGGCACATAAAATTATCATACATTCTCCTGAAAGCTAATTTTTAACTTTTATAGACTCTTTATGGGGCTGATAAACATTTCACAAAAAATTTTTTGTTGGGGGTGTTACCTATGGGACGTGGAGCCATTGTAAATATTTTATAAATTTTGCACTTTATTTCAATTGGAGAAATGTGTTGCACCTACATTTTGTGTTCTAAATTATATTCTAAGCATGCTTGTGATGCTGTATAAATGTGGGTGTGGCTTGTGGTCAATTCAGTTTTTTGCTTATATAGCTGCTATTTATTGATGAAAGGTTA
The DNA here is from genome assembly GCA_963930835.1 of Spongia lamella. Classification (NCBI taxonomy): domain Eukaryota; kingdom Metazoa; phylum Porifera; class Demospongiae; order Dictyoceratida; family Spongiidae; genus Spongia; species Spongia lamella. The sequence goes on along the minus strand of OZ005747.1, from coordinate 3,545,501 downwards.
TGAAATTTTCTTAGTAGAGACATCTTTATGTATCCTATGCATACGGTAAATTTTGTTCTGGTAGATGCTTTGCTGGTTTAGATATTCTGGTTAAAGTAAAATCACGTTTTTCGTTATATAAATTGGCAGAAAGGTTTTGTTCATCTCAAACTGATAGCTAACACATGTTGTACTGAATTATTGAAAACATCTTATATGAAAACATCACAATAAATTGTACATTATGGGTGTGTCCTTAAATGGACGCAGTGATTTTTTGTCAGCATTGTTTGTCTGAACCAAAAGCTGCAATAATTGTTAAAAATATTTCTCAAGCGATAATATGATGTCATGCAAAGATTTACTCATTTTGCTATTTTAGTTTTTCGGATACGTGGGGTCATATTTTGAGAATGGAGCATTTTTAAAATTATGCCAAGTGGTACCTGTCCATGCTATCTACACGAGATTTGGTTAGCAAACAGAGACAGTTGATGCAATGTTGTGTGCAACGTTTTACTCTGCTGGAAGCTATCGTGGACGAGAAAATTACAAATGAATATCGCTTATTGTCACCGGAGCTTAAATATAGAAGGTCGCTTATTGAAATCATAAGGCGCTTAAAGTCTGTACAGCCTTCCAGGTTTACACACGTATACATTCAACTTTTTAGATGGTGAATACAATATGAGTGATGGTCAGTATCTATATAAGTATTAAATTTACTGATCTACCTCGTATAACTATAAGGGCGCATACTTACTACTAGCGCCCGCGCTATAGGAAGACGAAGTTGTGGAGTGAAGATTCGTCTGAGACTTTGTCCAAGTTAAAAACAGTATGTATGTTAAATAGTACTATACTAGTGCCCAGTAAGATACATGTATTTAATATACACTATTGATTATGGGTGGTTGGGCCTGTGCCATACCAGCTAGTATGTGTAATGTGTGCTATGAACAAGACACGAGATTAATCATGGAATGAAGCGGATTAAGTTTTGCTATGCATTTCTAACCCTAACCCTAACTAAAATCCACAATTACTTATTATAAATTTTGTGGATAGTTTCATCATTACTAGCCTATTACACACGCACACACTATACTGATAAATACAGTAAATCATTACACAATTATACAAAAACGAAATAACGTGTGAATATAATGCATTTAAACTTGTATGTTACCATACATTTCGTCCAATCGTGCCTCACAGTATTGAGTAAGCAGTTTTCACGGGACAGTTAGTGCCAGTTAAATAAATTTAATGGGTCCACCTCCCACAAGTAACGCCCCCAACACATTTTTTGTGAAAATGCTTTTGGCCACGGGAAGAGATGAAATAGCTAAATTTATCGTTGTTGCAGTCATGAAATGCAATTTTGAAAAGAATCTTGTATATGTGTGTAACAGTGCTTTTCTACTCCAAAATACTCAAATGTTGTTTTTGTGTTTTCACACATAAAATTACCATACATTTAGCTGAAAGCTATTTTTCACCATTAATAGACTCTTCATGTGGCCAAAAATATTTTCACAAAAAAATTGTGTTGTGTATTTGTGTATTTAATTGTGTATTTAATGTGATTTTCTGGTGATGTCATATAAATTATACTGAAATGTACGAATATATTAAAATACAAATAACATTGGCAGCCTCCACTACTGCTGCTGCCGGATTTCAGTGCTCTTGATGAGACTGGTGAAGACCCACCAAATCAAAGTAAGTGGGTAGTATAGTTATATTAGACCATGCCAAATGGTAATCCTGTTTGTGGTCTGCATGTATTCTATTTAATGCACAAGTGTTACTATAATTGCCCAAAGTTATTCATGGTTGACCTGGTAGCACTGTGGATAAAGCATGAGCTTTGAGATGCAAACATTTTTGTGATGGCCAAGCGGAATAATTGTAAATTTCCATATCAGTGCACCTCTAGAAGCTAATAGCTACTACTATACTCACTACACAGCAACTTCACACAACACCTCTTAGTGTGCATTTCTTTTTCTAGTGCCAGTAGCTTTAGTTGGTCATACAGTTCTTTGTCATGTGTTGAAGATTCCATATAAATGTTTTACATGCAGTGACAGGCCTTAACATAAGTCATTATTGTAGAGTAAAAAGTAGGATGGATTATGGTTAGCTCTCTGTTATAACTGAGTTGTAAAATTGTGTTTTTGGGTAGGGTTACAATACTATTAGTCACATGTATATAGCTAAATTATACGAGGTTTGTATATTATAGCTACAAACAAATAAATAATAAGGGTGGATAAATAAAATGTGATCATGTATTTATAGGTTATTCTTTGAAATGGGTACTGTATCTATAGCTACATAGCTTGCAACAAGCACAATCATGCTGCATGGGTATTAAGTGGGTAACATAAACATGTTTGCATAAACAAAAATTTGAGGTTTCTCTTTGAAATGCATAGCTAGCAACACAGTGTAACTATGGTGTTTGTGTGTATTATGGGTGGATATGTTTTTACTTGAGGTTATTCTTTGAAATGGAAATTTATGGTGGATTATTATTAGCTATCATGTAACCACTGTTGGTAGTTTTGGTATATAGCTAGCTAGCTAGCTAGCTAATTGTCAGCCCAGGAACCATTCATGTATTTTACTATTACGTATGTACTATATAGCTACCTAGTGACTATCTGGACCAAAATGCTGGTTTCTGATCTAGCTACTTATTGTCTTTTGCGTGGGCGGATCAAAGAGAAAAGTAGTACTGTATTTACCATAAAATGTCTAGTATGCTGTTTTACATATCAAGTGTGCTGTATAGGAAATACAGCACTGTGGTTAGCAAATACAGTACAGTTATCAATTATCATCTGCAACAGCTGCTGTAAACAACCCCCCTTGATAATTACTGCCCACCTATATGGATTCTTAACACTCCTTAAATGGATCTTCATTCTTCAAAGGTTATTGCCACACCTAAACACAAAGATTCAACTAACTTGTTTCAATAAAAGCTGTGACTGATCATGTATATAGCTATAGGGCTGCATTGCGTCAGACGGTAACCCTAGTCTTATACTGAAAGCGATAACGACCTGCGCCAAAAAGAGGTCTGGCTCGCAAGACTACACTGAGTAAGCCTTACAATAAGTTAAAAACAATGCATAGCGCGCTCGACATCGCATTAGCCAGTAAGCCTTGTAATAAGCTAAAAAGCTTCACGCCTGACACGTTGAACAACCACTCCGACGCGCTTGAATGGCGATTATCACAAAGCATCGCGTTAGATATACTTTAAAAGCATCACTAATAATACTAACTTGGCTAAAAGCATCGCACTGAGAGTCCATCACTACAAAATAACACTGATAATCCTCCCACATAAAAACAATAAATGATTTAAAGCACCGTCGAATCGTGATGTACGGAAAAATACAGCACTAAGGTATGCCTCGTGCTGTATTTATCACTCGCCCCCACCCCTCGTGCTGTATTTTCCGTACATCACTCGCAGTGGTGCTATAACATACGTATACATATAATACCATAACTATAGCTAGTATAAAATGTTTTATTTTGAATAACCACAAAAACTTTAACCTTAAAATTTTGTTCTGTATTAATTGCGTTTGAAAATTTGAGTTACTAAATTCATTAATCCACAAAAATTCTCATCCTCAAAAATTTTAGGCTAATAATATTAGCTATACTGTATGGTATTAATGTACTAAATCATTCGTATTAGCTACTGAAGATTGTAAGATATAGCTATATAAATATATGTACCATTTTGACACCTAGCATCAAAGGGTCTGACTGTGGTATATCTGCATATCTGTTGTCCAAAGGTGGTATTGGTATAACTAGTCAGTTTTGCTGACTTGGCGTGGTAAGATATATCCCTGGCCACAACATTCCTCAAAACTTTGATCTTACAATCTGTTGCCATAGCAACCAATCATTATGACAAATATGCTTTGACTTTCTCATTTATACATTCCATGCTTCAGCAATTCTAATTCAATCTTGGGTAATGTCAGAGAACATACACTTACTCCACTATACATTATTGCACAAATGTATTTATAACCTAATAAATGTAGTCTAGTTGTGATTGTGGGTTTCAAGGCTTTTAATTGATTTGTTGCTAATGTAAGTTGATGTGTCATGTAATATAGTGGAATATATTAGTTATAACATGGGCACTCGGGACTTGCCTGATATATATGCCCGCGCCCTCGGGCTTGGGCATATATATCAGGCAAATCTCTCTTGCCCATGTTATACGTATGGCTAACTGACATAAAAGGAAATCGTCAGTTTCTTAATAATTTTCACTTGGTAGCTAACTAGATAACTATAGCTGGCTAGTGCAGGACTGAGGTATCTTATTTGTCATCTCATAATCTCTTATTAGTGCTAGCTAGCTACGTAGTTACTAGTCACTTTACAATCACAAAATTATTCACACCTCACATATATACATACGTAACTGCATGCTGGCAAAAGTGCTATATACGTAGCTGTTACTGATTTTCTGCAGCTAGCTACACTATAGAGTAACCATGCACTTACTTTGAATGTCTAAAGCCTATAGGCTTTATAGTAGCACCAGGGTGGCTAAGTATTGTGACTGTATAAGTGGCATGCATTGTCTTTCAAAGTTACATTGATGCTTGAACACCTTGTCTTCATCCTGGCAATGAAATACAAAGCAGGAGCTGGAATACAGCAGGTAAACATGCAAGTTAATTCATCTGCACCAGCACTATGGTAATAATTATACCGGCAATGTTAACTCAATTGGCTAATCAATACATTAAGCAGCTGTACATGTTGAGATGAGGTTCATGCATAGTGTCCCTTATAAATAGTTTGAGATTTCAATATGTATGATTTAGTTATAGAGATTGGTTTTATAAGACTTCGTCTTTCTTCTTACCAATTATCATTAATAAAATAATAATAATAATAATAATAATATAAGTGTTATAAGTATATGCATGCATGTGGTAACTAGTAAGACATAGCCAACAGGCATGAGGGGGAGTGCTATAGGTACTTATAGGTAGACAAAGTAGTCTACGTATATATACGTACAGATATGTATATAGGCAACAAGGCTGAGGAGACTATATAACACGTACGTACGTATAGGTAGACTATACATGTACGTAGGTAGGAATAGGAGACCAGATAGCATAGGTAGACTTAGGGGACTATAGGGAGTCCTTTCATGTGATATAAAGCAGCTGCCATGCATATGCAGTTTACGTAGCTACACCTGCATGCATGGTAGGGCAGGTTAAAATTTATATAAGCATCAAAATAAGGTTTCTGTTTGCACTTTAGTAAATAAAGTTACTTATGATAGATATAAAGCAGTCACCCATTTCTGGTAATACTGTATGTTACTTGAAAGTATCAGAAACTATGCAAGTTATGATGTAGCTACGTACCTGACTTAACTATAGAATGTTATTACATGTAACCATGAAAATGATTAAGTTACAATACTTACGTACATACGTAAGTATATCGTAATGTATGAATTATGAAATGCTGGCATGCAGGCACAATTGGTAATTTGTGCAGATCCCAACAACTAGCTAGATATTTAAGCTGTGAAGTATAGTCAGGGATTTTTCTAGAAAATAAGTTCAGGAGGGGCAAAATTTGAGATTTTCAAATATAGAAGGGGGGCCAGAAATCTAACTGACCTTATAGCAGAATTTTGAAATTAACTTATCATTATTTAAATTATTTGTGACCGAATTTTGGAAAACGGTTCCAAATCACACATCTTTATTTATTTATATTTATCACTGCCACATGAACAGTATTACATATTCCAAGATATTTCATAATAGTGCATGGAATTCAATGCTCAAATTACTAAAAGTATTTAAGAAATATTCTGGAAATACAAATACATAAATAGAAATATCATTAAATACATATTGGATTTCATGTGTGATTTGGAACCGTTTTCCAAAATATGGTCACATTTTATGGGGGAAAAGCCATTTTCATGAGGGGCAAAATGCCTCCTTTGCCTCCCCCCTAGAAAAATCCCTGAGTATATTAGACCTGCGTCGATTATGCCATGCATAATAGGTGTGCTACAGCATAAAAAGCATAATTCCAGTATAATAGGCAAAATTTATGGCGCGGGGCGCAAACTACATAATTAAAACCTACTCGTGCCATTTATACAGTCTAAAAACTATAAAATACACTCACTACCACTGCCATTTGACACTTTACAACAGCAGAAATTCACAAGGCATAGCTTCTACAACTCCTTCATAGTCGCTATGTGTTAGGCACCTCTGAAATTAATTATAATAATTTTATTGAAAGCTCTTATACCAGCGACATGTGGCAGATCAGAATTTATGCTGTATGTAGAGGTAACTGGAGGTTCATAAACAAGTGAGCTTTATAGAAAACTATATGTATTATTAGTAGCATAATTGATTGTGGAGTAGCATAAAATCTAGCATAATAGGCACAAAATTGGAGCAATTCCAAAAAGCATAATAGGCAATTTTCTGAGCACAATAGACGCAGCCCTACCTATGCATGCATGGTCATATAGCTAGCTAACTAGACACTTTAGATACTAGCACAAATGCATCATTTTTCATGTATCAAAGTCAGCTACGTATCTTAAGGTCAACGATGCAAGCATTTGCATTTTAACCCTACGATAAAAACTGCTTATAATAGACATGTTTTTACTAGTTTTAGTGCTCAAAAGCATAATAGGCAAATTTAAAAGCATGACTATTATAAACCTATAGCTGCATGGGGTATTGCTAGATTATATAGCGTAAGTGGTTAATTATCGGACGGTATCAATTATCGGACAAGGTAATGCAATGTTGTCACAAATCTCACTATTTAAAAAATCGGACAAAGTTTCATGCATGTAGCTATTGAAAGATGTGTAATGTAAGCAGATAGCATTGCAAGAAACATAGCTATAGTATATGGATTTAACTAACAGCGGAAGAATGGGAATTGTTACTCTTTATCCACACCAAACCAGTAACAAAGCATTTTAAAGACAAGTAATAAGTACCATGCCACATACAAAATACATTTGCAGTTTCATATCAATACAAATAATTCCTATAAGTAATCCTATAGGGAAATCGGATTGGGTCAATCCACATATCCAAATCAGATGGGTCACTTTTCTCTGGGTCACTAGGTGAAGCATACTTTTTATGATACCAGTGATTGTTCTATTTTAAAGAGTATCGATGTACAAGTTAATCTCTTATAAGTTTAATATGGATCACTTTTCTCCGGATCATGTGGGTCACTATAGGTGAAGCATACTTTTTATGATACTAGTGATTGTTCTATTAAAGAGTATCGATGTACAAGATAAATTTAATACTAGTTGTGTTGTTCTGTGGGTCACATTAGAGTCATCATAGCTATGGGTCACCAAAGGGTTAGCTGGTAATCTGTGAGTCAATGGTTTCAACTCTGATAGGGAAAGACCTATAGTGGTTAATGTTTATACTAAAGGCAAGGATCATGTAAGTAACTTACACGATACTGTACTTGCCTTTGCATGGTGATACAGTTATTGAAAAACTTACACATGGCCACAGGATGTCTAAGCTAATACAATTAGTTAAGCTATGTACATATACAGGGGCAGATCCAGGGGGGTATTTGGGGTCTCGAGGCCCCCTCCAGAAATATATCAAAGAAGCTAAAAGAGTGATGTATTGGTATAAAAACACACTAAAATGTATTATTTCTTGAAGTAAATGTCATTTTAGCATTTTATGTAATAAAACAACCTATATCTTCCAAGGGGTGGCCCACCACACCTCCTACTCCATATTTGATTAAATACTTCCTTGTATTTACTTAAATATGCTCTAAATCTTGCATTAGTCATGATTTTGGTGTTATAATACGTAGCAAAAAACCCTATAGCTTCTCGTATGCCCCCCAGACCCCCTGCATCAGAGATACACCTACCCCCTCAGAAAATACTGGTCCACTCCTGATGTATGCATTTGTGTACAAATCATAACAGCATACTGTCCCTATTACATGTACGTAGCTACATAATCTATGTGATAAGGGAAACTATAAGGGAGTGTTTGCTAATGTACATATGAATTAGATTAAACTATAATAACTATACTATAATTCCCCCCATGATGTACAGTCAATGGCTGGGGATTTTGCCTATTATACAGCTAATTTTAATTTGTGTTCATACATATTTTGTGTATGATCATACTGACACTTATTTAGAGCTCCAATGATCGATAATTAATGTATAAGGGTTGAAAATTGTCCGGACATTATTTTGTTTTCCTATTGTAAATTTATTGACTTCCCCATTGACAATGCCGGTATAGTAAAATTCTCTGGTCAAATTTGGTCTGGCCAGTCAAATGCCAAAGTTGGCCGGTCAAAGAAAATGTTTGATGACTGGCCATTATCATAAGCTTTGTCTTACATCATAATTGAGCAACAAGATATTTCGTAAGTTGCTATATACCAATTAACTGGTTGAAAGTAGCTATCCCTCAAGTTGACTCTTTCATAATGTTACTGATATTAACATTTATATTAAACAGTACATTATTGACTGACGCAATTGAAATATTGAAATGCCATGTTACAACCTTAAAATTATACAGTACCTCATGATGGTTTCTGGAATCAAGCAATCTGGCACTTAAAATTTCAAATGATAAGCATTTGTGTGTGTAGACAGTGTAGGTGAGACATTCGGAGACTTTTTGTCTCTCTGCGTTAGTGTAGCTACAGAGCTCCCAAGAGGTACTTGGGGGCTTGGGGCAATATATACAGTATGTATCCTGGGGCCCAGGACAAGCTGCCCCCCTTCCTCTGCTACCCTGCGAGTGTATATAATTGGCCTACATTCCTATCGACGCGTGACCGTAAATCTCGCACATGGCTGACTATCTCATCTCACACTAAGTATGAATACTCAGCAGAGAACTGGGGAACTCAGTTTGTTGATCTTCTGTGAACTCTCTCATGTCTTGGTTGAGGGGAATTCCCGGCCCAGGAAATTCCCGTATCCGGTTGTCAATTGGACATGTGATCTTTGTGTACTGGTCGCCAAACTAGTTCATTTGTTTGATGACCTGCTTGATGGAACTACTAAGTATTGCGATTGTAATAACCGTATTGGTCCTACAAGTCAATGGAAATCGCGAGGTGGTTGTGATTATGGACGATAAACGCGAGGATCACGCCAGTTACGCTGCTGAAGATCTCGTTGAACATCCTACAGAGGATACAACGAAATATTGTAACAGTACTTGTTACTCATTTACTGATGCATTAGACCATGTGACAAGTAGTATGACAATTCATGTCACGACGAATGTAAAACTATCTTCGATTAAGCCATTGAAAAATCTTGAATATGTTACAATAATTGGACACAACGACCCTACTGTGACTTGCAGTAATGGCGGTGGATTATATTTTACCTCTTGTCGCAACTGTACAATTGAAGGTATCACTTGGGAAGGATGCGGTGTTGCCCAAGGCAGACTGATTGTTGAACCGGCTATTCAGTTTCATAACTCTTCCAACATAACAATCCAAAATTGTTCCTTCAGACATTCAATAGGACAAGCAGTTGTACTGTCAAATATGTCAGGACATGTACATATTAACCATTGTAAGTTTGCAGAAAACAGCCGCTACAGAGGTCATGGTGCAGCTATACATCACTCTTCAAACACCACAGCACTTGTTTTTATGATAACTCATTGCAATTTTAGCCACAATAATGTGTTTGGAGAGGGTAAGAAATCTGCTGTAAGTGTTTTATATATAGGCAAATCTAGTTTGTGCAATATCGTATTAATAAAAGACACTACTTTTAGCAGTAATAGAGGGAGTTCCATTTTTGTATCAATGCAAAATGTACATATTGATGGGACGGTGGTGTTTGAAAATAATAAGGCTGTCATGGGAGGTGCAATTGTTGCCGTGGATTATTCTAATGTTACATTTGGTAAAAATTCAAAAGTGACTTTTACAAAGAACGAAGCCTCACCTTTTATCGATAGCTATGGTGGTGCAATATTTTTAACCGATTTTTCTAATGTACGATTTGAACAGAATTCTGTAGTGGTTTTTAACAGTAACAATGCTGTATTTGGTGGTGCAGTGTACCTAGGTGAAACTTCAAGCATAGCATTTGATGAAAGTTCAGATGTGACTTTTTTGAACAACAGTGGGCTTTTTGACGGAGGGGTGATCGATTGTTATAATTACTCCAAGATTATCTTCAGAAGTAACTCAGTGGTATCATTCAGTGGTAATACTGCAAGGGCCATAATGTGTAGTACTAGGTCAACCATTACATTTGAAGGAAATGCTATGGATACAGTAATATATCCAGCAATTACATGTAGGGGATATCCGTGTGTAATATCCTATGACAATACTTCAATATTTGGTAGTAAAACTACATACTCATCTTGTCCTCTTGGATTTTACTATGACCCTGAATCACAGAGCTGTGAATGTTTTGGCAATGACATTGTCTTTTGCTATGGGAGCAACTCTACAATCCGGAGAGGGTACTGGTTTGGTCACGTGGATGAAAAATCAACTGTTACACATTGTCCAATGAACTACTGTGACTTCACTAGTTGTAACATTGTATTAGAATTGTGTCCCCTTTCACCAGAAAGAACAAACCAGTGTAGGTCTCGCAGGTCTGGCACAGCTTGCGGTGACTGTGAGAAAGGCTATACTTTGCCATACTATTCAACTGAATGCATTAATAGAGACAATTGTACAGCTTTACAGACAACTGTAGTGATCTTACTAACAGTGGTGTACTGGATAGTATTAGTGATAGGAATTATTGTCATGGCATACTATAAGGTTAGCATCGGGTATTTCTATGCTATCACATACTACTACAGCATAGTGGATGTTTTGCTGAGTGACTATTGGTACATACCAAACAGATTTTACATTATCATCAATACTGTGTACAGTGTCTTCAAGATGATGCCACAGTTTTTGGGTAAACTTTGCGCAACAGAAGGACTGAGTGGAATTGACCAACAGTTTATTCATTATGTACATCCTGTTGTAGTATCATTAATCTTAGTGACGATGGTTGTGTTAGCAAGCTTTTCTCACAGGTTGTCAGCAATTATCCACAAAGAAATTGTTCGTATCATTTGTTTTCTTCTTTTATTATCATACACGTTGCTTACATTCACCTCTATGCTTTTACTAACAAGTCTGAAATTTTTCGATATGGATAAAATTTACACATATGTGTCTCCCGATATTGAGTACTTTCATGGCCGTCATCTAGCATATGGAATTATAGCATTGTTTTTCCTGATTTTTGTTGTCATTGGACTACCGCTAGTTTTGATAACTGAACCATTGTTAAGTCAGAAAATCAGCTTCGCAAGAATAAAGCCATTCCTGGATCAGTTCCAGCGATGTTATAAACATAAATATCGTTGCTTTGCCGGTTATTACATGATTTGCCGAATTGCAATGCTCACAATCATGATTGTACCTTCATCCAATGATTTAGCACCTCGATACGCACTTGTTTTCTATTGTACATTAATCTTTGTTATACATGTTGCTTACGAGCCATATAAGAGTAAACTTCTCAATACATTTGATGGAATGCTTTTGCTGCTATTGGCTTTGGTAACAGTTTTGTTGCGTGCTCAAATCATCGATTCCTATTCAATTGTACCGATGACTCTTGCTTTATTGGTTCTTCCTCTGATAATTTTTTTGATTTTATGCAGTCTAATTGTATGTAAAGATGCCACCAAGAATGATGCCATCCTTGAAAATCCTAATGCAGATGATGATGTTGTAGATAATAACATGAAATTGAACACCGCAAATTCCGATGTGTAAGTTAATTGATTGTATGCAGTGGCGGATTTAGGGGGGGGCTAGGGGGGCTATAGCCCCCCCCCCCCCCTCCTTGCAACCTCAAGGAACATTATAGACTCTATGTATTGATATAAAAATGCACTAAAACACATTAATTCTTGTATTAAGTGTCATTTTTACACTTTACAAAATAAAATAACCTATACCCTCAGAGGGGTTGCACCCACCACACCCCTGGTTCAATTATACATGCATTTTATTAGCCCTTTTTAAAAAATCCATCAAATGTGCTCTAAATCCTTGATTTTGGTAGTTCAAAAACCAAATAGCCTATAGCTTCTGGGGGGCTGCGCCCCCCAGACCCCCTGCTTCAGAGATACACTTCTAGGTTTAGCCCCCTCCCTCAAAATATCCTAGATCCGCCCCTGGTATGTGTGCTCATTAATAAGAATATAACTAAGTTAATACGTACGTAGCTAAAAATATGACATAACTAAGGATCTTATGCACACATTTGAAATTTGTATGAATTTTGGAATGATAAATACACATTTTTGGTAAATTTGCTATTTCACAACCTCGTAGCCTAATTTAGTTTAAATAAACATCACTTTTACCATTGCGGTTTCTGAAAATTTCCAAAAACGTTTTGATTTGGAGGTGAGGGTTTTTGAAGAGCCAGTCACACACACACACACACACACACACACACACACACACACACACACACACACACACACACACACACACACACACACACACACACACACACACACACACACACACACACACACACACACACACACACACACACACACACACACACACACACACACACACACACACACACACACACACACACACACACACACACACACACACACACACACACACACACACACACACACACACATATATATAGGAGCTATATAATAATTAGCTAGGTGCTATTTGTATGCATATTATCGTATGGTGGGTTTTATTTGCGAGGCGCAATTTTTGAGAATCGTTCATTTTTATAGTTTAGCAGCAACATTTGCTTGTATTATAATAAATTTGTGAACTGCGTGACAGCTACGTACGTATATAGAATTGCGTGACAGCTGTTATTTGTAGTTTAAAATTTGCTAGCTTGTGATTCCTCGTAAATTTGCATAAATTAGGACCTCGCAAATAAAACTCACTAAACAGTATGCAAATGTACTTATATGTGCATTCCTGGTTTTGTAATTATAGCCATTTGGATATTGATTCGACGAAAGATGCAACCAATATTGACACTCCTTCTTAAAGTGGTATTAAATGATGTTCAAGACTACTGAGCTTTCATTTTTGCATGCACGCTTATCAGCACATTAAATGTAACTGTATACTTGCACTTGCAGTTAGAGTACATACCAGTAGCTATGTACGTATGTAGTTAATTTGAATGTAAATAACTAATTCAATTATTGAAAGTAGCTATATTATTGGTAAGGTACCTATACAGTATATACGTATGCGTAAGTATGTACCTACATCCATCGTAAGTAACTAGTCAGATATCGATATTAGTAATAAAATTTTCGTTATGTAGCTAGCTACACCCTGTGTGTTCTATTAGGGTATATATAACAAGAATATACAAGACATAGAATACCAGTTTACATTGCAACGTGTAATGTATGTAGCTGCAAGCTATGTATATTTGTAAAGCCACCACACAGTCTATATACCTACAGACTACAGTGTGTATATATACAACTTAAAAATATCTATGCATGTACTAGCCAGATATGATAGCTATGTATAGCAGGTGATGCAGTATTGCTACAACTGATGGTTCTACTGTGACATTTAAAGGATTCTTTAGTGCAAAATTTTACCATGATACAGCAACACAAGGTGGTGCTGTCTACTATGAAAGTAACTCCTATAGAGCAAATTTCTAAAATCAAATTACTCAGTTTATTAATCATCATAGACGCGCATGTCTCATGACTAGCTAAGTACCTACCATCAATTTAGCAGTTAACTTATTATCAGAAATCACTATTGTTACAACAAAAACATAACATTTTACCTTCAGTATGCAAGAAAAGACCCTCTGCAGCAAAAGATATAATATCTATGTTATTATGGACACGCGAAATGTTTGATTGTGGGTTTAAGTTTGTACAAATCTAAGAATAAACATTAAAAGCGATTAAAAGACTTTGCATCGAGCAGCATTTGTAACTTTGATTATCAGAGGATACTAGACGAGGTAAGATTTTTGTACTTTGCAGTGCTTTTATGCAGTCCTCACATTATTCTTGATTCCTTTTCTGTTTTTATATCCTACATTTGGTACTATAAAGAATGCAATGATGGTTAGCTCTGTGTGGTAGCAGTTCAACTATTAAGAGATTATTAGTACTGGAAGACCAACAGTAGGGGTGAGGTAATTATAAAGCTACGTATGCCCAAAATTCTTCGCCGCATTATTCTGTTCCTTAAAATTTTGCTTTAAAAAGTCCATGCATTGTTGCTTTACTCCAATATTGGATTGCTCTATTAGAGCCACACAAGGTTTACTGCATGATTGCTCTATTAGAGTAGCCGGCATGCTGTAAAACATATTGCTCTGTTTTTTATGACATGACCAAAGGCTCAGTTGCAGATATTTCTTAATAATCACATGCAAAATTACAATTTTTGCATTATGCTAAAAACCATTTCTGTGTTGCTAACAACACTACACATACATGTATACATACATAATTTCACATTTTCTAGTCCTTATCAGAACAGCATGTTAGTATATAATGATTTGTGACTTGCATGATAATTCTTGTAATCATTAATTTTGAATTTCATCCATTATGTTGAGAAAAGATTCACGGAAGGAATTGGAGCCAGCGTAAGGTTGGTTGCTATATTAAAATTAAAATGTAACGTAATATACATAAATTAAACGTTGCTTTTTCTTTACTTACATGTCACAAATTATGGCATTTTTCCTCATACTATCATCTACAATAAGGTGAAATTCCTTCTTGGGTACTTCATTATTGTTATCATCATTGGTATTGCTGCTAGTTGATTTATCTTGTAATTTAAAATGTGTGATAATCTTCTTGAGATCATTTTTGTGTAGAAACAGTGTCATAACAATGAAATTTAGCCAAGGTAAAATGACCAACACAAAAGCTATACCGATAACTAATGGTGAATCAAAATCGTCTAGCAATGGTAGTGCTGTAATGAAAATGATGAAGTGCAAGATGACACCATCAAACTTATTTAGAAATCTGTTACTGTATGGTTTCACTAACACATGCAATAAAGCTATTACTCCGCAAACAGCAATGAGCAAGTAACTGGCAATAAATTCATTGGATGGATTGGCAATAACAATTGTGATAATCACTAGTTGACAAGTCATATAATAACCAGCAAAGCAACGATACTTGTCTTTGTAGCATCCTTGAAACTGATCCAGTAATGGCTTGATTTTTACAAAGTTGATTTTGTGATTTAGAAGAGGTTCAAGCATAAGCAAAAGTGGAAGGCCAAGTACAATGGTAACTGTACATATCAATGCTACTATGCCATATGCTAAATGATGACCATGAAGATATTCAATATCAGGAGATAGATAAGTGTAAACTTCATCGATATCTAAAAATTTTATTGGTCTCATTAACAGCAGTGAAGTGGATGCCATACAAGTATATGACAATAGGAGGAGTAAACAAATCACATTGATTATTCCCCTGCTAATAAATGCTGAAAACCTGTGGGAACTTCTTGCTAATAGGCATATTGCTACAAGGATCATTATTACAGCTGATGGATGTATGTAATGAATAAACTGTTGATCAATTCCGCTCATTCCAGTTGTTAAACAAAGTTCCCCTAGAAACTGTGGTGTTATTTTAGATAAACTGGACATTATGCTTACAGTTAAATAAAGTCCTCTAGAAGCTTGCAAATTTTGGCTTAGTAGAATATCCACTATACTGTAGTAGTATGTGATGCTATATAAATATCCAATTCCAACCTTATAGTACATCATGACAAAAACTATTGTAACCATTACTATCCAGTATGTCACTGTTAACAGGATCACCAATATCTTTTGACCAGCTGTACAACTGTCTACACTTACACATTCAGTAGAATCAAAAGACAAAGTGTAACCATCTGTACAGCTACCACAAGCAGTACCAGACCTGTGTGATCTACACTGATTAACTCTTTCTGGTGAAAGTTGATAATATCCATTGGAAGCTTTACAGCAAGCAAAGTTACAATAATTGATTGGACAAAATGTTACTGTTGGTTTTCCCATCACACTACCAAACCAGTAACCTCTCTTGATAGTTGAACTACTACCAGAACAAAACACGATGTTACTTCTGTTATAGCATTTACATTTCTTTGAATTGGAATAATGCCAGAATCCAGAATAACATGGTACAAGCTCGACAGTGAGATTTACAGATATCTGTTTCCAGTTAGACTTACGATCATCATTTAAAGTAATATTAAAGGAATAATTTAATGACTTAGATAAACTTTTATTGCCAATTATGCTGATCCCTTGAAATGTGTCACAAGATAGTAAAACTTGTTTTGAACCACTAATAGAATAGTTTTGTTTGGTTTCCTCGTGCAACAAGAATTGTGCTGTATCGGCATTTTGATTATTATAATCCAATACGCAAGCAGGTATATTAATCTCCCCACCAAGCATCACATGTTTTAAATAATAAGTGTTACATTCTGTTTTGTTGTCGTTATCAATGCATGTAGCTGGGTCATAGAATTTGAGCTTACTTGGTGGGGTAGCAATGAAGTACTTGGTTTTATTTTTACCATTAATAATCCTGTTATTTAAGCAACTTGTATTGCACGATTTGCTTGAATCAAAATACAGTGATCTCCCAGCAATTCTGGCAACATTATTGATGAAAAATATATCTTCTTGATGATTATGAAATACTAAAGAACTTTGGGTTACATCAAAAAACATTGCAGCACCATATTGAGCATTGTTGGTAGTAAATGTTATTGTTGTAAAATCTTCAACAGTGACATTTGAATTACTAAATACATTTATGGCGCCTCCATCTCTGGTAGCCCAGTTATTTTTGAATAATGTAGTTGAATTTTCTGTAAACTGAATGTTAGTGTTATTATCTAGGAATATTGCTCCCCCATAGTGAGCATCGTTATCTTCAAATATGACATGAGTCTTTTCATTGAATGTGATATTACAATTTGAATCAAAATATCCAGCTCCTCCATACTCTTGGGCTTCGTTTTGATAAAACGTGACCATTGAATTATCCTTAAATAAGATTTAGATTCGTCATTAGCAGATAAAGCTCCACCATAAATGGCATTGTTGTAATTAAAGGTTACATCGGCAAATCTCAGAAAGGAAACCTCAGAATTGGCGGCTAAGTGCATTACTCCACCATTTTGTACAGCTTCGTTGTAAATTAGGGAGATTGTGGAGTTACCATCAAAATGGAGTGTACTACGCAAAGAATAAAACACTCCACCGTTATGTCTAGCCTTATTGTGATAATGTGTAACTCTGGTGTTGTCATTATAAACAACACTAGAATATTCAGTGGATACCAAAGCCCCACCATTGTGCGCTGCATTATGGGTAAAACGTACTATAGAGCTATCTTGAAATTTAACGATTGAATAAACTCCAGAAAATATGGCTCCACCGAAACTATTAGCATCGTTGTTAATGAAGACTACTGCAGAGTTGTCTTT
Organism: Spongia lamella; assembly: GCA_963930835.1. Lineage (NCBI taxonomy): Eukaryota > Metazoa > Porifera > Demospongiae > Dictyoceratida > Spongiidae > Spongia > Spongia lamella. The sequence continues at coordinate 3,527,861 of OZ005747.1, read as the reverse complement.
AAAACTAACAATAGAGTTACGATGAGCTAGTATGGCTCCACCATAATGGCCAGTGTTGTTAGTAAAAGTTACATTAGAATGTTCTGTAAATGTAATATGAGAATTATCTGAAGAACACACAGCACCTCCATATTGTACGGCTGAATTACCTATGAAGAATGCCTTGCAATTTCCTCTAAATATCACATTAGAGTTGTCCTGAGAGAAAATGGTGCCATTGGTAGCCTTATTATTTTTAAATGTTGTATTCCCTTCAAAAGATATATTGCTGAATATACACATAATAGCTCCACCCAAATCAGCAGCATTTTCAGTAAACACTGTAGTAGAGTTTCTATCAAAAGATATATGGCTATTATAAGAGACTATAGCTCCACCTTCACTTTTAGCAACATTGTTGTTAAACATCGTAGAAGAATGTCCTTCAAAAGTTACATAGCCATTTCTAGTGTATATAGCTCCACCAGAATTAGCAATATTATTAGCAAACATTGTAATGGAATTACCTTCAAAATTTATGTTGCAATTATCATAAGAAGTTATAATACCACCAACTGGACTAAGTAGCTTGTATCCATCATAACTTATGAAGTTGTGCTTTAACGTTACTTTGGAATTGTCAGTAATTGTAACATGAGAATTATTAACAGAATGAATAGCAGCGCCGTGCTGTGTGGCTGAATTACCACTGAATGTCACTTGACAAGTTCCTTTAAATATCACATTAGAACTGTCCTCACAGTAAATAGTACCATTGGTGACTTTGTTATTATTAAATGTTACTACAGAATTTTGATCAAATAAACCAACAGAATTTTTTCTCAAGAAAATTGCGCTACCTCTGTGATCAGCTGAGTTTTGAATAAATTTTACATCTGAATTCTTATCAAATGTAACAGTTGAGTGATCACTGATATAAATTCCTGCACCATTTTCTGCAGTATTGTTCTGAAACAAAACCTTTCCGGTAAAATAAATGTTGTGATTAAATACATGAATAGATATACCTTGATTATTACTAAATGTAGAATTAATGAAGATTGTTTTATGGTACCTATGAAAGTATGTAGATCTGCTTTCAAGATACACTAGACTTTTCACTTTGTTATAAGAAAAATTGCAGTTGGTTATTGTAAAAAAATCAAGAGAGCTTCTTGGGAAAAGAAATGAGTACTGTATAGCTGCACCATGGCCTATATAGTGATTGTTATTCATAAACTTGCAATTGTTAATGTTTACATCTCCCAACACATTTCTCAGTATAACTGCCGGTCCTACTGAGCGCCAAAAAGAACAACTTTGGATTGTTATATTGTAACAATAGTCCAAGTTTAGTCCTGGTTCAGTATTGTTGTTGATACTTGTGGTACCACATCCATCCCAAGTGATACCTTGAATGACACAATTGAGACAAGTAAAGCGCAATCCTCCAACATTCTTACAGTTCACAGTGGGATTGTTGTGTCCAATTATTGAAACATCTGCAAGTTGATGTGATACTCTAACCATTGAGGACAATGTCACATCAGTTGTAATGTTAATCAGAACATTACTAGTAAGATTAGCCAGTGCATGATCAAGGGAATTACAAGAACAGTTTCCACACACACAACATATATGACTGTTATCATATGCACCACTGGCAAAGAAATCATAGTCATCACTGATTAACTCATTGACATTAATGATCCTTTGATTTCCATCAACACACTGAACCACTACAGCTAAAACAATAGCTAGTGTTAATTTTGATAATAGTAGCATTTGTTTGTTGGTTGGTCGGCAACAGTACACCTTAGCTCGTAATAATATGATGTCCTCTGTTTCCAAAAATCAAAGAATATTATATAGCTAGTTGAATAGGCAATCGATTGTAGCTATGTAGCTATCTGTATCTTTTCGAAATGTTTTCCAATCCAAGTAGGAAACCCTTTTATATGAGTTTATTGAAGCCACAAACACAGGTAGCTATAGTTATATCATACAAGTGTTGCTATTCAAGTAGCTATGTACATATAGCAAAGGTTATTAACAAACCTGTGTTGCTACATAACAGGATAGCTATATGTAACTATAGCTTGTCCATTTTAAAATCTCTTTGGAAACCAATAGCATAGTTGCATATTTGTGATTTCATATCCATGAAAACATTAGATGTTGATGGCTAAGTATCTATAGCTGTGCACCCTTAGGCATGCACACATTATGATGATGAAAATCAAAGGCCATAGCTACCTACGTATTTGAAAGGTTGCTGCTTGGATCGATAAACCGATTTTAACACAATTACTAAAATTAATGTAAAAAATGAAACTCATGTGATATCTGCCTGGTGGGTAACATTACAAAATAGTGGCCAGCATGTGGCAAGCAACTTTATTAAGAATACGTATGTAGAATTAGCTACAAAACTCATTTAATTCAACCAAACCTCTTACCTATCACTTAGCTATATCGTGACATCATGATTTCATCAAGAGTCTCAAGAATCTTACTGCCACACACACACACACGCACATGCACGCACGCACACATGCACACACACACACACACACACACACACACACATACACAACACACAATAATATATGTACACACATGCACACACACCTTTTTACATTCTTGGTGCAGCATTGAGTCATGAAATGTATGTAGCTATGTATGTACTGTGAATTTGTTCAGCTCCTTCTATCTAATCAGTCATCCAGACTCATGCTGGTATCTCCAGTGTCCCTGGTGTCTCTAGCGTCAGTCTCTGGTGTCCCTGGTGTCTCAGGTGCTCCTGGTGTCTCCAGTGTCTCCTGGTGTCTCTGTTGTCCCTGCTGTTTCCAGTCTCCATGGTGTCTCTGGTGTGTCTAGTATTCTTGGTGTGTCTAGTGTCTATAGTGTCCCCGGTGTCTCATGTTTCCCTGATGTCTCTGGTGTCTCTAGTGTTCCTGGTGTCTCCATGCATATATACGTAGCTACGTACAATGTATGTTTCTGGTGTTTCTGGTGTCTCAGATATCTCTATAGTGTCTGTCTCTGGTGTCTCTAGTATTCCTGGAGTCTCTGATGTCCTAGATGTTTCCGGCATCTCTGGTTTCTTCGATGTCTCTAGTGTTTCTAGTGTCCCTGGTGTCTCTATAGTGTCCTTGGTTATCTCCAGTGTCTCTAGTGTCACTGGTGTCTCTGGTGCCCCTGGTATCTTGGGTGTACTTAGTATCTTCAGTGAATCTGGTGTCTCTATAGTGTCCCCAGTGTCTCCAGTTTCCCTGTTGTCTCCATGTCTCTATTGTCCCTGATATCTCCAGTGTCCCTGGTGTTTCCAGTGTCTGTAGTGTCTCTGGTGTCCCTTCTGTCACCATACAGTGTACCTGGGGTCTCCTGTGTCTCTGTTCAGTCTGTTGTCCCTGGCCTGGTGTCTCTAGTACCCTGATGTCTCTATAGTGTTTCTGGTGTCTCCAGTCTACAGTGTTCCTGGTGTCTCCACTATCCTCTAGTGTCCTTTGGATCTTCAGTGTCTCTATGCAATGTCTCTGGTGTTTCTAGTGTCCCTGGTATCTCTGGTGTCCCTACCTCCTGGTGTCTCTAGTGCCTCCAGATCTTATATTTAATTGTCAGTTCAGAGCTAGAGAGAGATCGCTAAGAAATATCAATGATTAATATTGGTAAAGCATTCCAACTCCAGATCCTGGGGATTCAAAAGTTTCTATATGTGTAACTAGCTAGTTTGATTATTGAAAGTGAAGAGACATGATTGAGATTGCAGTTAAAGGACCTGGTTGCATTACTGTAGAAGGATATTCATTATCTTAGGTCATGGCTATATTATAGCTATGACCTAAGATATTAAATTAAAAACACCCTCACTATTATGTGCTCTTGTACATTAATGTAATTAACTTAGCTACAGGAGTAATGACATCATAACGTCCCTTTAGTATTATCATTACTCATACTACCTAGCTATGTACCTAGCTACAGATAACAAAAGTTCACACTTATTAGTTGCTAAGTAGCTATGAATGTTTGTCAATACATTTAACTGTAGGAAGGTAGTTATAATTATGTACTTTAGTAGGTAACCAGTTAGCTACAAATTGATATGTATTCTCTTATGCCGGTATCTGTAGCTAGAGCTGAGATAGAAAAAATATAATGAATTAATGTGACTGTATGTATTTGGGTACCATTATAGAGTTTTACATGTAGGTACAGTATACGTACGTAGATATTGCATTGTGACCATAGGTTTCTTGCACACGTATCTATTTATTTATACATTGATATAAATAATGTGAAATGTTGAAGTGATATACGTAGCTACTGATGCACGAGTAAAGTAGCTACAATTTTGTCAAAGTTGGAATGTTGTAGGATGTGTGTAGAAGATCCGCTAAGCCAGTCTTGCTGGTTACAGGTACGTAGCTACGTATGTTACTAAATATGGTTCATTTAACAGTGTATTAACTTCCTAATTACAGTTGATTGAATCTACATAAGGCAGTTAAGCAGTATATGTTATATCTGAGTTTGACAAAATCTAGCAATATATGTGACCCGGCATGAGAAAACTGGGCTTATGTAGGTACACAAAATACACCTATTCATATTATGATACGTACGTATCTTCTAGATTTTAGAAATCTGTAAGCAGCATAAGATAGTTCCTATGAAAAGCTGCATAAATGATAAAACTTTTATTGCAGTCTTATACATATTTTCAAAGTTATTCAAGTTTGAAATCCAAAAATGTGGTCAAATTTTATGTGCACATAAGCCCTATTTTCTCATGCCGGGTCACATATTATGTAGCTACCCATGTAAGTATACTTGCATAATAATAATATATAGCTACTTATATATGTACGCACATAATATGCATTGTGACCATATAGGTTTCTTGCACACATATCAATTTTTTATAAATCTAAGATGTTCAAGTGACACGTATCCATTTATTTATACGTACATTGATCTAGTTAAATAATGTTAAAATGCTGAAGTGATACTGATACACAAGTAAACTTATGCATCTACAATTTTGTCAAAGTTGGAATGTTGGGATGTGTGTAGAAGACCTGCTAAGTCTTGTTGGTTACAGATGCGTAGCTACGTATGTTACTAAATAAGTTCATTTAACAGTGTATTAACTTCCTAATTACAGTTGATTGAATCTACATAAGTATTAAGGCACTTAAATTTAAATTTATTGTAGCAGCATATTTCATCTGAGTTTGACAAAATCTAGCTATTAGCTATGTACGTAGTTACCCATGTAAGTATACTTGCATTATAGCTAATATTTGACTGGGCCTGAGAAAACAGGTCTTATCTGACTAGCTATATGTATAATTTGACCTAATTTTTGGTCTTTCAAATTTAACAACACATTTTAATATCCTAACATAGTATTTTAATAGCACACACATAAAAAGAGATAGATATGTATCATAACTAATAATTATGAATAGCTAGATGTATTTTGTGTAGATAAGACTGGTTATCTCAGACCCAGTCACATATACGTACACGTACTTAGCTAATCATATAGCTATGTACATAATATACATTGTGACCATATAGGTGTCTTGCACACGTACATATCAATTTATTTATAAATCTAAAATGTACAAGTGACACGTAGCTATCCACTTACGTATTTAATTATACGTACATTGATCTACGTAGCTACGTAATTAAAGATAATGTTACAGTGATGCTGATACACAAATGAAGTTATGCAGCTAGCTGGCTACAATTTGTCAAAATTGGAATGTTGCAGGATGTGTGAGAAGACCTGCTAAGTCTTGTTGGTTACAGGTAGCTACTTATGTGCATACGTATATAGGCATATATAGGAGACTATATAGCTACCATGCACAGTATGCATTTAGCTACACCTGCATGATAGGGCAGGTACATTTGCTAGTAAAAGAATAATGCTCAAGATCCTCATCACTATTGACTACTATAGTACTGACTACTGTGGATTTTTTCCCCAAGTAACATCCATCAATCATCATGAGTTGTTGGATAGCTACATTGTATGTGCATGTACCTACGTAAGTAGCTTACTGCATCCGGTAGCAAGAAATTTATTAATATTGTAGGTAAAGTACATATCATATATTGCTAGCTAATGTACATTAATCATGTTTCCCACTTGGGTGACCACTGCAGTAACAAGGAGATGATTTGATATGCTTACTTTATGTGAGCCTGAGTGCACAACAAATATATTAACGCTTTATCTATAACCATTTACAATGCTGCTCCAGGCTGTTTTTGTTTAGCATCTGAGTACAAATAGGTGGAGTTGTTTTGAGAACGTATGTATGAAAACAAATCCACCCTTTTGATTCCAAGAACCTGACATAGTTCCAGACTGTGGTACACCAATATACCCACACAGTGTTGTTGTCATTGACTGCAGTGGTATATATAATATTTCACATTTAAGGTCAAAATGCAACTTGCTAGACCAGTAATAGCTAACTATGTTGTAAACAGTGCATTGATCAACCATTACAAAACCAGAGCATCATATAGCCATATACAATTTGATATTATAGTACGTATAGCTATGTACTTTGTAATGGATATTATTTGTTTATAAAGTCAATCACTAGCAGACTGGTGATTAATTATTTACCAGTAGCAAAGAACAGTTGCATAGTCAAATTTTATTGGTGATACTGTCACAGTACATTGTCATACGTAACATACTGTAATTATGTACATATATATACATATATGTTAATACAGATATCCAAGCAATTTTTAATTAGATATTCCATAATGTCATAATGATTCAATACCAACAGTATTATTTATTATTCTATAGCTATAGCTACAAATATGTACTACCCAAACCTAGTTGATAATATTTATGACACACCATTTCTCTATAATAAGTATTACGTATATTTAGCTATGTAGCATTTAATCTTTATTGTTTGTTAGTTGGTACTATAAATGTTTATCCACATATGCAATACTGTAACAGCTTCATACAGATATTGATTGATGTGCTGCATGTTATTGCATGATGTATGTATGTGCGTAGCTTTAGCTACGAACATGTTATTTACAAATGTATGAGTAAACTGTAAAGTTTCGTGTTCCACTATTAAAGGATATAAGGTTTCACACAATGACATTCCACTGGGTGTGTTTGTTTGCATGCCATGACCTAAAATAGTATCAAAGGCGGCAGATTTGGTATCATTCCTCGCAGACTCCCACTAAAAGAATGGAACACACAAATAGTTTATGACCTGATACATTGGTCATTGGTGTACCACAGTCTGGAACTAAGTCAGGCTCTTGGTGGATTTGTTTTCATACGTACATTCCCCACCCATACAATTATGTACTAAACAAAAACAGCTCAAGAAGCATTGTAAAGTAAACAAAAACTCTGATATGCATATGGCCAAGAAGTTAACATGTCAAAAATCCTTTTACTTGAATGCAATACATACGTACAATAGCAAAGCATTTTGACAAGTACGTATATATACGTATCTATAGTCACTTGGCCACTTCGAATTCTTTAAACCATGGTAAGCCAAATGCCATTCAGAATTAAGAGCACATTGGCCACTAGTAGCTGCATGCATATTAACAGATCTGCTATTATTGATTAAATCAATCTCTTTGTATTGAGTCAATTTACCTAGACTTTCAGAACCCAATCATGTACAAACGTACCAAAACTGACATCTATTTTACTGCACCAACTTGTAGCCACATGCACTCATAATATAGTCATAAACTATCCATTCAAACTGCCACCCATGGCAAGGTGTTTATTGTTATTAACACACTTTAGTGGTTTATGTTATTGGTGCCAAAATGCAATTAGCCAGACCTCTATTTTGTAAACAGTGACATCACTGCCTATCTGTAGCTAGCTATCCTGTTCAAAGCCAAAGCATGAAAAATACCCTTTATCTTACTCATACCTTTTGCTGTTTTTGAACTCAGATCAAGATATTTACGTAGGCATAGGAGCAGGGGGCCATACCCCTGTTAATTTTGTTACATCTTACAGTTTATGTTAGAGATGAACATCTAAATATTTATTAAACAAACATGCAGCTCATCAATGTACATATTTACGTAGGGATGGATGATAACAAAAATTCCATGTCACGATACGTACATATACGGTATCATGAGAGTGATTATCACGATAATCGATATTATCCTATCATTTTAACTACCAGTACAGTATAACAAGCACTAAATTTGTGAACATATAAGATGAAATTTTTACAAGTGTTATAAAGTTCATGTTTTTGAGCAATAAATCTCACAGTAATGACAACAAATATCGTGCTGCCAATATTACAATACTATATAATCAATATCGTAATATTGCCCAACTCTAAATGTACTATAGTAAACTTGATCAGTTACTCTAATAGAGTAGTCAGATAACTACATATATGTAAAATAGTCAGATATTGGAAAAAGTGATGGCTTATAGTTTTTGCTACAAATACGGCCAACTACAGGCAGCAGTATATTTTAGTTTACTGAATATTTCAAAATGGTTTTTCTCGAATATTACCAAGTGCTAACATGGCTGGTTTTCCTAGAGCTGGTAACATGCAGTGGCTACACATGCTATATCAGAGAACCTACGTACATACACCCCATAGTATCAACCCATACACAGTATATACATACGTACGTAGTTGCATACACATGATTGTACGTACATACATACGTACGTACATAGGTACGTATGTACGTACATACATACGTAGACATCAAAATACAATGGATATAATTAACAAAGGATATAGCTACACAGGTACGTACATATACCCTGCTGAGTGCTCATGGATTTCTAACTGGGGTCAGATAAAGATTCTGAACCAGTAAAACCAAAGCAATAACCAAATTTAAAGTATGTATACGTATCAGATTACTTTAACATTGCATAGGGCTGTGCGATTAATTTGATTATGCAATTAATCGGTTGTAACACTAATCGTGATATACAATAATCACAAAAATTTTAAAATCGATTAATCACAAATGCACGAATAAAAATTACGTAGTTACTGTACATGTGTTTTAATGCTTTAATGATTTTTCATGCAAGTCACATACGTACGTAGCTATGTTACTTGATGAGTTCATTTGACAGTGTATTAACTTCCTAATTACAGTTGATTGAATCTACATAAGGCACTCAAATTTAGTGGTTTCTAACAAATTTTATTGTACGTAGCTGTATGCTTGATCTGAGTTTGACAAACACTAGTGGTATTGTGTAGTCAGTTATGTACCTAAGGGTACTTGTATTAGCTAAGTATATATTGCTATTTCCTTGATTCACTCCTAAACAATTACCAAAGGGCAACTTATCTTCGAGGATATAAAATTTTGCTGTCAAAAATCTGCTATGAACGAAAAATTTTGTGGATACTTTTTCAAGGATACAAGTGGTAGCTAGCTAAGTATTATAGTTAATATAGTTGGAGTAAAAAATTTTGAAGATAGATATTTCGAGGTTCTGTAAATTTCCGTGAATTCCTTGAGAATTTTTATCCTCGAAAATAAGTCGTCCTACGACCGGTATAACAATCAAACCATCAGCATCTGGCTATGTATGATTGTAAAATGAATAGCTAGATATGTAGTATGCAGAACATAAAGTTTTTGATTTCAGAAGCTATATATAAAGAGTTTAAATGAAACCAAAGAAGGGTTCTTAGGTGCTACCTTTTTGGCATATTTCGTTGAAATCGAGGGATCAAAAACACCCAAAAAGGTAGCTGTGTAATTTCAAATTTTGGGAAGATTTTTAAAGCAAGATTGCACATTTCATGGAAAGATTCCAGTTTACATTTCAAAATTTTGATTTCTATAATTGCATTGCTTTGTGTAACATCAATATCAGGAAAGATACGGAGAATCTGCTGATTTTAAAAGATTTCAGATTTCTAGGAGCCTGTACAAGAGTTTCAGACCCCTTAATTGGAATGTTATGGTTATAATGCTATTAATAGCTATACATATATATGCATGCTAACTAATAGGTATTGGTAACAATTGCATCAACTGTATCATTGAAATTACGTAGCTACGTATATTAGAAAAGTCTCATAAAAGCTTTAACTACATACGTATAGCTATATAGCTAGCTAGCTAGCAGATTAAATCTCAGCTTTGAGAAAAATGAACTCGCTTATTATAGGTAGCTAGGTAGAAACATAATGTACATTTATATTGCTATATATGTATGACGTATACAGCTACAAAAACTTGATGTGACAATGTCAAACTGTGGCATCAGAAACAAACTACTGTCTATAGCTATGTACATAGTTTTACATGCAGCTTAATTTTATAGCATTAGTGGTTGTTGTGATTATGTAAAATAATTGATCATAAATGGGTAGATCTGGAAAAGCCTCACCGTTGTTCAGTAAATTTTCCATCAATAGCTCATCTATGATGCCATCAAAAGTTGGGTCACCTTAACAATGTAAATGCACAAAAAGCCATGTGTGTTTGCTATAGCTATGTATATATGTACTACAGTGACACTCCGTGGTAACATCATAATCATTACGTATATAACTACTTTGAAGAAGTTTGGCTACAATTCAAGGTACGTATACAAATAATTTACAATTGCTATATATCCGGGCAGACGGTGTTGTTGGAAGTGATTAGGAACCTTTAAATTAAAAAGTGCATAATATGAATACATGCATTGCAGTTGTGGCTATAGTTCTAGTATATAGCTACATATGTATAGATATAGATGTATGAAAATATGCATTGTAGCTATGGCTACAATTCCAGTATAGGATATTATCTTATACTGGAATTGTACTCATATGTACGTAGCTACGTACAATGCATATTTTCATATGGGTATAAGCGGAACTTGGGGTGCTGATCTGGAAATGACGTGTTTTGTCATATGCTTAATATGCATCTGTACAGTTTTCATGCAGATCTCAACACTTGGGCAGTATTTAAGTCCAGTCCATATTTTCCCCATCAAACTTTTGCGCTTAATATGGTAACCTACTGTATAACAAAAAAGCTAAAACTAAAGCTACACACAAAAAATATGTCAGTAGCTAGCTACATAGTTGTGCATTTGCCTATGGCCTAACTAATGAAACAGTAAAGTAATTTCAGCAGCACATCTGTTCTAAGCACAATGTTGTTAGACTTCGGATGTCCTTCTTGTTCCAATGCTAACCAGCACAATCACGGTTATTACTCCAAGTGCGGGTAGTTCAAAGAAAGACAGGGCCTGTTATAATATATACATACGAAATAGTATAATAAGGTACAGACATGTAGCTATATAACTAGTAGTGACTAAAATTAATTGTAACATAATATTTATATATAATATTATTAAAAGCAATCATTGTTAGATGATTGTTGTAGGAAAGAATATAGTCTGTGTGGAAACAATAGCTAACACATATGGTTAATTCATTTTGCACAAAATATTCGAGGTTGTGATTATTATACATTTAATTTAGTACATCATTCTGTATTGAAGCCATTGCGCATTCTATATTTTAACTGTTGAAAATACACTGTATAGCCTAAAAATTTTGAGGGTTAAAAGTTTCATGGATTTTGGAGTACTTACAAAAATTTCATTAACCTTGAAAATTTTGTCCTACAGTATACGGTACAGCTCTAAGGTAACGTCGCACTCGCTCGTGAATGTTTGTCGAGTAAACAGCATTACTTGATCAAGTTTCATGTACTGAAGCGCTTGCAGCATGTGAAGTGACAAGTACTCAAAGTATACTCGAGTGCATGATTTAGCATAAAGCTACGTAAGCACTGCATGTACGTGACAGGCCTTATAGTGACAAAGCGTAAGTAGACGACAAGTACTCAAGCATGAAGAGTAACTTCACGAGTCAACTTTAGTTTCCTTTAGATATACTATGTAACGTGCGGTAAAGCCTAACACTCAAAATATTAATCAATCGAGCTCTATTGCCGTATAGATAATAATTTTATATTGCTCAAAAATATTAAGATACGCCTACGTGCATTGTTCTGTTGTTCTTTCCTACGTGCCTTCTTCGCCAGTCACAAATAATAAAATGATGAAATTAATCCTATTTTAATCACTAACAAATTGTAGAACGAGCGAAAAATTGATGCACTGAGACCAGTACAGCAACTACATTGTAAAATGTGCCACTGTTTATGCACAACAGCGCAAGCCCAAGTATTATTCTATTTAAAGCACAGCATACGGTTCTAATAATAAATCTCAAGCAAACATCCCTAGTGATTTGAGCTTTGTGTGAATGCGAGTATCTTCAAGTTAGTAAACCCTCAAGTGCTTTATCTCTCAACAGTCGCTTGAGAGTGATCGAGTTCAGCGTATCAAGCATTCGAGTGGTGAGTGTGTAAGTTGTGAGTGAGTGCAATGTTACCTTATAGCTGTATTGTAATTCAATGCAGTATTTCTGCAATCCACAAAAATTTATCAACGAAACTGCTAATTCACCATTCCACTAAATTTTAACCCTCAAAATTTTTAGGCTATATAGCTACGGTACAGCTCAAAGGCAACTTGATTGACGCGGGCAAATCACACGTGTTTTTTATGCGTGTAGCCTGCACATGCGTATGCGTGTACATCAGAGGTGGCTCTGGCAACTAGGGACTGGTCAGGCCAACTGAAGCTCCCAATCTGCTCCAAAAAAGGAATGCACAAAAATATTAGAATACATTGTAATTTTAGGGCAATTCATAATTAAAATGGTTACAATGCTCAATATAGCTACATGTACAAGACTAAAAAATATTGCTAAATACTAAAAAACTGCATGATATAGCTAGCTATCTACAGTAACTTGGTAAAATATTATATATACGTATTGTAAAAGCTAAAACTTTCCAAATACTTCTTACCCGCTTGGATTTACCAAATTCACGTTTGGGGAAAATGTCTTAGTTGGTGAGGCGTAGAGACTTCTAACGAAGTTGCCCGAATGAAGTAGCAGCTGAAGAGCACACGGACGATTCCATCTTTTAACATAATCATGTGATATGGGTGTGCAATAAAAAGATATCGATAATGGATGTATATATTAAAGAACTGATTTTTGAAAGGTAATTACGTACGGTACAAATCACCCACAACTTAAACAATGCACGCGTGCCCCGCGCGTGTCACACGCGTGTGCTGTGCGTGTTACACGCGTGTGCTGTGCGTGTTACACGCGTGGCATTTTATTGTTGCGGCTTCACACGCGTGCAAATTTGATGATGGACACGCGGTAACACGCACACGCAGTTTTTGATACGCGCGCACACGCACACGCAGTGTATGGACTGCTCACTTTATTTCAACTCAACTTCACTGCAAATGAACCTGTACATTTGTTGCCTTGATATCTGCGAATCTTGGCAGCCATTTTGACTTCGCGCATTTTAATAATTTTGTCGTAATAGCTACAGCGCTTAAGGCTATAAGCGCCTGTCCGCTTGACCTACTTAACTTGTTAAACCGGTTTTCTGCCTCGTGCCGTCATTGTTCTCATTGTTGTTTCGAGTGTCTTCACGAGTCGGGTCGTCTCGAGTGGGATCTGGCAAGGGTAAGACGTCGTCTGTACATCAGGTGTAACTTAATTACAGTTGCCAAGTTCCTATGTAGAGGTCGAAGAGCTGTACGTGTTGGTAGCCTTCGAAGAAGATGGGGAAGTTTGTACCATCCCATAGCTACTCCAAAATATTGAAGGATCAAGTATTGTTCGACTGGTTTTGCACTCGACCACTGAGTTTTTCCAGTTTTACGTATAGGGAGAATGTATGCCACGGCAGCATTTTACACGCGTACAGCATCAGTATACTACACGCGTGTACACGCACGGTGTGATGCCACGCGTGTTGTTGTGTAAGCTTTGTGCGTGTGTCACGCGTGTCTTCTGCGTGTGTCACGCGTGTCTTTTGCGTGTCGCACGCGTGTCTTCTGCGTGTCGCACGCGTGGACTGTTTAAGTTGTGGGTGATTTGTACCGTAGTTGATAGCTTTTGTATAGCGATCTTATACTGTAGTTTTGGTAATTACAAATTGATATAATATTATTTAACTATGAGAAAATGCAAAAAGTGGACCGGCCCAAACCGTACCAGCCGGTATGCCAGAGCCGCCCCTGGTACAGGTATGCACGCATGGCAAAGGATACTTGTGACTGGCAATCACATAGCTTCCTCTCACCATCCTCAGTTCTTCATGCTATTTTATTTACTTTCCACTTTATTATCTACTAGCAAATGTACCTGCCCTATCATGCAGGTGTAGTTAAATGCATGCTGTGCATGGTAGCTATAGATCATATGACCCTAAGCTACTCTATGCTTAAGTCTCCTATGCCTATATAGTCTTGTATGCCTATTTTGTCTCCATGGCAGTGTCTTCTATGCCTATATATACCTAGTCTTCTAAGCCTATAATATCTAGTTATTCAGCTATGTAGTTGCATATACTTAGCGTCCTGTGTCTACTTAGCCTACCTGGCCTATCCTAAGTTGACACATACTATAGTGATCATGAGCTATGCATGCAGTCTTGTATGTGTATATAGCTAGTCTCCTAAGTACGTAGCTACACAAGTATGTTTCTCTAGTCTCAGTTGTATGTGTACCTATAGTGTTCTCAGCCATGCTAAGTCTATAGCTACCTAAGCTAGTCTCTTATGCCTGTTGGCCAGCTATGGTATGTCTGTCTATTACCACATAGCTAGGAATGTAACACCATGCAAAATTGTATAGCCCCTAAATGCATGCTATGCATTGTAGCAAGAGTACATAATAGAGAAGAGAGTGTCTAACTCTCATATACTGTATCAAAAATGAGCCTGTTAAGTATATCCGTGTATGCTAGTAAAATTTTGGATATCATACAAGTGTTAATAGCCTACAAATTGCAATTACAAAAACAGGTGTCAACACTACAAGGGGGTGTCTACAGCTATACAAGCCAGCAGGTGCCACATGGGCTCATTTTTGATACAGTATATGAGAGTTAGACACTCTCTTCTCTATAAGCCTTATTCCAAATGACGTCATCACATTATGCTTGTTGGGGGACTCTAATATTTTTGAGTATTGTGATCAATGGAGGCTTGTAGTGAATAGTCATTGTTCGCCATTTGAAATGAGTAAAGCTCGCCAAAAACCAATATGGTAATAAGGTAAGCCGTGGCTATATTATACATGATAAAAGCAGACATTTTATTTTTCAGCCTGAAAGGTTGTTAAAACACTTAAATATATTTGGCAGTACTTTCTATCGCCATAACTGTGTGTTAAATTTTGTTATCTTCTTTCTGGATCGTGAAAAATCTAACGCAAAATTTCTCTCCCATATGTTTCAATACTCGAAAATATTAGAGTCCCCCAACAAGCATAATGTGATGACGTCATTTGGAATAAGGCTTATTATGAACTCTTGATTGTAGCTATAGACCATATAACAGGACTCCCTAGTCTCCAAACTGTCTGTCTATGCTTAACTACTGAGTCTCCTATGCCTATGTACCTAGTCTCCTATGCCTATGTACCTAGTCTCCTATGCCTATGTACCTAGTCTCCTATGCCTTCTATATGCCTACCTAGTTCTTCAGCCTACTTTATAGTCTCCAAGTTTCCTATGCCTATAATTATGTAGTTGCATACTTACACCTATAGCATCTTGTGTGTCTGGTCTACTTAGCCTGCCTAGCCTATACTTAGCCCCATATTATAGTTTCCTAAGCTGAGACATACATAGTCAGCTATGCATGCGGTCTCCTATGTGTATAGCTAGTCTCCTAAGTACACATGCATGTTTCTCTAGTGTCTCAACCACTACTGAAATGATACTTTGAGTGATTCACATAACTACACTGCAAGCATGTACGTAGCTACTAGCTATGTATATCCATGATACCATGCAGTCTCTCTAAAGTAAAGTTATTCTCTTGCAATTGTCTGTTGCTTTTTGTTTATCTATAGTCACCACATAACCAGTGTTGTTTACTTATAACACCTTGTAAAATTGAATAGCCTCTTGGGCTTGTCTCTTTACACTGAGGTCTCTTTGTTTAATTTAAAACCTTGTAGCCAGGTTGTAGCCAGGCTGTACCAGCGGCCAATTGATTAAAAATGCTGTATAATGCCAGCGCTGCTGCAGACAAACTTGTCTATCTGGTGCATCATTGCTCTTGCTGTCTTTATTCAGAAGATGAGATGTTTAAGATCAAATGCCAGTAATGGTATTTCAAAGTACGCGCCCATTTATCGAGTAAAAATGTTCGGCTACCCTGTACAGGCCTGCTGCTACTGAGACTTCAGACATTTCAAAGTACGTAAGTGACTTTCTGGCTATTTCCAGCTGCAGTAAATATGCTGGCACTGAGTAATGACACTTTTGCCAACAGTGAAACGTGAGCGCAATTTAGTCTTTGCACATGCCTGTAGAAAAACAACCATAACTCTGCGACCATATCGTTGACTGGCTTCCAGTTTGGATTATTTTATTGTTCACTGAATGCTGGTTTATTTGAGCTATGGTATGCTACAGTAGATAACGTTCAAGCAAATCTACACTGATTTTAAAATTTAATGCAATTGAAAACAATGGCGAAAATGACCTATTACGCATTCAGATGGATCGACTACAGCACTTAGAAGTTTATAAACACAAACTCCATGAAGCTTTAAACCAAAACTAACCATAAATCAAGTCCGGAGTCGATCTATGCAGATTTGACAGAGTTATCGACATGACCTGACAAAATGCAGATGGACAGACGGCTTTTCAGCTTTATATAATAGACTAGCAAATGTACCTGCCCTATCATGCAGGTGTAGCTAAATGCATGTTGTGCAAGAAAGCTATACAGCAGATGACAGGACTCCCTGATGCCTTAAGTCTGTCAATTCTATAAGTACGATAAAAGTACTAAGTCTCCATGCCTACTTATACGTACCTGGTGTCCTAGCTGTGTCTCTAGTCTACTTAGCCTGCATGGCCTACATCTTAGCTGCTACTGAGCCTTTTCCTAAGCCAAGACATATGTATATGGTCAGCAATGCATGCAGTGTCTTACACATAATGTCTCTCTAGTAGTCTCAGTCTTATGCATATGTCAATCTAGTCTACTCAGCCCGCTTACTGCCTAGTCTTATGCCTATTGGCTATGTCTGTCCTGTCGTGCAGGTGTAGCTAAATGCATACTATATGCATGGTATAGCTATAGGTCATATAACAGGACTCGCTTGTCCATCAGTTATAAGTCTGCTACCTAGTCTCCTATGCTTACCTAGTCTCCTATACCTACCTAGTCTCCTATGCCTACCTAGTCTCCAATACCTACCTAGTCTCCTATGCCTACCTAGTCTCCTATACCTACCTAGACTCCTATACCCACGTACCAAGTACTCTTATACGTACAGGTTATAGCATGGTCAGGAGGGATTTGCCTGATATATACGCGCTCGCCCTCGGGCGCTGCGCGCCCTCGGGCTCGTGCGTATATATCAGGCAAATCCCGACTGACCATGTTATAAGCATTATATTACACTTCCGGCACTCTAAAATCTGCCCAAACTTAATGCAAAAGTCTCACTCTTTTTATATAGTAATGGGTATTCGTTGTGATTGTGGGACTCTATTTTATCGTTGTCATGACGTTCTTGCATGGTAGTAACGGTAATTGTTGGTTTACCACAACTTTTTATAAAGCTACAACACTTATAATGGACTGAAAATCACTAATATAATGGTGAGTGTTGTAAATAAAATAGACTAAAGCCGTGATTATTACTGTAAACCAGTCCGCTTTTTAAACGCTCGCTACCGCTTGGTAACGCCCACTTTTAAAACTAAAGTGCTCCATCTTGTTAGTAATGTACAACTGTTTAAATGCCTTTTACTGTACAGCATTACCTTGCTTTCCTTTGGCAGGAATTCATGATGCGTTTTATTACTAATGCCACGCCCATCAGTAATATCGCCAGCAAGTGTCGTAAAAAGAAACTGAAAAGCAGTAGGATTTATTTGATTGGCTATTCAGGCTTCATTTCACGTGAATGGTTTTGGGGCGGACTCTCACGCATGCACAATTAATAATCAACTTATAAAACTAAAAACCACAATCGATATTACATTGGTGTGACTATATAAAGAGTAAGTTAAAGGTGTTGAACACCTCAAATAGGTGACATCAGGTTATACCACACTTATACCTTTGATGTCCTGGTTATACCACAGCCAAGTGTGCTGATATCCAGGTTATACCACACCTGCATCCTTTGATGTAAGGTGTGAAAGTGGTATATCTACCTATACACTCCAATACCTAACTAGTCTCCTAAACCTATACTTAGCTATAGTCTCTTATGCCTGCGTAGTCTCTGCATGCCTATGCTTATAACTACGTATATACTACATACGTAAGTCTCCTATACCTACCTAGTCTCCTATAGTCTCCTATGCATACCTAGTTTCCTTGCATATACCTACTTTGCTTTATATAATTCTAGCTCACGCCTACAATGACAACAGCTGGTCACCCAGCTGGTCTACTTACAGTAAGGTTTCATTGTTTATTTAACACCTTTGTAGTTAATTTAACACCTTAATTGAGTAGGCTGTACCAGCTAATAAAAGCTTGTTAGCCAATTCACAGACTGTATAATAGTGGTAGCGCTACAGCAAACGGACTTGTCTACCTGTTGCATTTTCCTGTTCTTACTGTCTTTCCTTTCGCGTGTTGAGCATCAATTCGTTTTCGACAGACACGCCCACTTATTGAGTCAAAGCGTTTACCCTTGTATAGTGCCTGCTGCTGCTACTGAGGCTTTAGACACTTCAAGGTAAGTGATTTTCCGGCTACTTCCAGCTGAAGCAGAGGCTGGGTAATGGCTAATGACATTTTGGCAGGCACAACCGGTCGTCGCATAAAAAGTAAAATATAAGTAAAAAAATGTGGAGTGACTCAATCCCCGACCACTGGACTCAGGTGTCACAGCTGAGTGCGTTACCATCAATGCAATAATTTCAGTGATTTATGACTGTTTTGGTCAACATTGGTGTCCATCGCGTTCTCGTTCCGAAAAAGCATAGGTCTTAGAAACTTTTAGAAATGAACTTTGAGATACCTGAAGACATAGCTATCACGTCGTGCATCAATTCATGCTGGCACGACTGAGTTATCGCCGGGACGGTCAGACAGACAGACAGACAGATGGCTTTTCAGCTTTATATAATAGATATAATATATATTTATAGTATTTTGCATGGATCAAAGGGCAAAAGTGTACTTTATTTTCCATAAAGCACTGTTAAAGGTAGACTGCAATGGCAAATCACATGTGCTTTTTATTAGTTAGATTTCTTTATCATTAAGTACGGTAGTACTTAATAGTAGGGATTGGTAAGAAATTGTATGGTTTCCCGATTTTTTTGCACTTCATAAAACAACCTTCCAATAGGCTTTACCCGAAAAAACCCACTGGAATGCATTGGTAAGGCTGTAATGATGCTGTACCTTGGTTAAACAAAGCGACAAGTCGAATATTTCGACCTACAGCCAACTTTGAAAATTTTGAAATTCACCTGTATTTCGTCTGCCAGCCAGCCAGCCAGCCTGCCAGCCTGCCGTAAGACCCGGTTGCACTAGGTGTAGGGCTCCAGAAATTTCACACAATAAAGGTAATAGCGGCGGATTTACGAAAATGTTGTTCCGAAGACGATTTACCCACTGCGCCATGGCGATTCCTTTTATCCTTCATTCCCTTCCTTGTTCTTCTATATTCCTTTAGCAAGGTGTGAATCTCACCTAAGGTGACGATAGCCTGTTACGGCTTCTGCTTATTACGTCACACAAAAACCTGGCTTGCATGTGATATAATTAGTTACAATGGCACCTTGGCATGATGTTTTCGCATGTATTTTATTATATCTTGAACTTCAAGATTATAGCCTTGGACAAATAGCTTTTGCTGTTTGTGGAGCGCTATTTGCTATCACACAGCTGCTTTGCCATGTAAGCGCATTGTTAACAAGCATAATTATTACGTAGGCGCCTGTAACATTTGTGCGCCTGCTGAAAGATTATTATGAATGCTTAGCATGTATAAAAAGCAAACAAACTAGATTGATAAAAAAAATTAAAAATTCAAAAGGTAAGTAGGGATTGAATTCAATAGTGCTACAAAAAGTAAGGAAACAAGGAATAAGATTTTGGGACGAGAGAACATTCTGGCATGAGATAATTTATAAAAGTTTAATCCCTACTTTTGGCTCACTTCAGTAGGTTTGCCAAAAGTAGGGATTAAACTTTTATAAATTATCTCATGCCAGAATGTTCTCTTGTCCCAAAATCTTATTCCTTATTTCCTTACTTTTTGTAGCACTATTGAATTCAATCCCTACTTACCTTTTGAATTTTGAATTTTTTTAATCAATTTATTTAATCATGCAATGCACAAAACCACATATTTTATAATCAAATTATGGTGTATTATTGAGATATTAAGCTGCAAAGTTACAAAACGTCACTTCCGTAAGTATACGTGACGTCAGATTGGGCTCCGGAATAAGTTTTATTGTACGTATTGTATTGGAAGAAGGCACTAAAAACTCGCCTTGTTTTGGGCAGGGAGATACAAGAAAGCCTGATTTTTTATTGTCACCTAGAAAGTTAGTGACAAAAAAAGTGTGTCCTCAGTCTGTATCAATGCATTGCCAGCCACACAACGATGAACAAAGGTGGTGGTACAAAAGGTGGTGAATATGAGATTTTCAAAATGAAGAGCTAGTCTACTTTTAGATGGATTGTTTAATGATTGTAAGTATATGACCTTACCATGTGTGATGAACAATCTTGCAATGATAAGGAAGACTGAATCTGCTACCATCACTATGCTGACATGAACACTAGTGCGCGTAGTTGTGCTAATTGAAATGCTAAAGCCGATTGAGGCTGACTAACGCACCATTCTATCCGACAATACACAACAACTGGAACAACAGACACGCAGTGAACAGAACTCGACAAAACTAGCCATGAGTTGCTTGTTATTGATCCCACTAGTGCATGTCCGCCTTTCACAATTTTCGTTTTAAGAATAAACCTCCGTCACAACAAACTCTTTCGATGTCCATACGTGTATATTACTGCCAGAAATACAAAGGTGCTCCAACAAGCTTCTTTGTTAGCCGAGAATCCAAGAAGCTCACGAATCTTCCAAACATTTCCATACAAACGCACGTGTTCCTATTCCTGATATGATGTCGTGTGATGCAAGAAACCACAATGTGTTAAAACTTCTGTAGTACGTAGCTAAACCAAGTGGAATATCATCAAATCACACATGCCAATCTTCATTACTACACTAAGGTAAAGTATAAGCCCAAGTCATTTTTCCATTGCAGACTAGCTTTAAGGTGTGAAGAGTGCTTTGTTTAACCACCAACAGTGCTTTATGAAACTTCAAAGCTTAATAAAGTACAGTTATGCATGGAACTCTTAACGCCTTAGTAAACAACTCATTGGAATACGTTACATACCAGTAGGCTGTAAACAATGCGATGTGGCTAGCTTTTTGTTTCCAATTCATTTCGAGGTGTCTTGTACAAACTAAATATCTTGTTAATACAACACAAATATAAACGAGAGAGAACACGATCTAGCTGCAAGATTCATTAAAAACACGGACACGTAAGTGCATGATGTGATAATACTCTTGTATGACCACTGACGGTTAAGCGGTGAGCGTGTTTGTATCGAAGCGTTAAGTCTTGAAAATTCTATAAAACAGTTAAAGCATTGCCTTACTTGTGCTATACGCAAAATAAAGCACTCAGCTGTACCTTGTGCTTTATTAGCATCTCGGCCGCACACCTCGTGCTTTATTTCACATATAGCACTCATGGCAATGCTTTAACTAATACATAAAGAATTTTGCATGGGAGGATCAAAGCCGAAAACAGTGCTATATTGCAGATATAGAACCGGAAACATGTGAACAGTACTATATTGGGTAGTTATAGAACAGGAAATAAAAAGGAAGACCTTATACCTCTTGTTTTTGCCGTATATAAGTACTGATGAACAAGGCAGTAAATAGTAGGAAGCACTGGGAAACATCGATAATAATGCCATTCTGCTGAAAGATTGGACGTTTTATGGTGGTGCATGAGTTTGTAGAGGAAATTCTCTATAAGTTAAAACGTTGCTTTACTCATGCTATATGAAAAATAAAGCACTCGGCAGTCGGCCTCATGAGGACTGTGCTTGTGCATTTGCACAGTGATGCGAGTGTACATACGTACTTAACACGCATTTGTGCTTCTCATGAGCAAAATTTATTGCTGGTAGTACAATGAATCTCTATTTGGAAGCAAGTTAATGTTTCACCATTTAAAATCTAGACGCTGTGTAAGTTTACCACTGTTACTCAACCAACCTATATTATTCAATGTATAATTAATGATGTCACTAGTAAACTATGTGAGCAAAGACTCAATCACTAAGAAACACATATTGTAGCAATGCATACAAATTATTTCTTTCGGCTTTTTACTCTTACTACATAGCTAATACTTTAGTGATAAAATTTTTAAAAGTAGTGTAAAGTCATTTTAAGCTGAATTTCTTACTGTAACACTAGCTATAACCCAGCCTTCTTTTATATACTTTGCTACCCGCATAGTACACCCACTTTTAAACCAAAGTTCTCCATTCTTTAATTTGTGGAGTGCGATATTTTGGTGATTGTGAACTTCAAACTCATGATAAAATTAAGTAGGGGCACCCTGTCACTAGCTCACACATGTGTTAGCTACTTTTTACGTAGCTGAGCTTTGCCATACAGATAGTTTACTTGGTTTAGTTGTGTAAGTATTAATGGTGAATTGCTTGTAAAAGTTCTACTATCATACTGGATTACAAAAATTTGAATTTAAAAAGGGGAGTAGGGATTGCAATAGAAAGTAAGGAAACAAGTAGTTAGCAAATAAGTTGTCACTCACCACCCAGCATTGTATACTGCATGTGTTTACTCAAGTATACAATTGTCAATTGCAGCTGGGTAGCTACATACATTCATGCACAAATTAACTAGCACCTCTACAAGATTTAATCCCTACTTTGGCTGCATGATGTATTGTTTTGAATGTGGGATTAAATCTTGTAGAGGTGCTAAAGAATGTGTTTAATTTGTGCATGCATGTATGTAGCTACCCAGCTGCAATTGTATATACTTGAGTAAACACATGCAATATGCTGGGTGGTGAGTGATTTAACTACATACATGTTTCCTTAGTTTTTATTGTGATCCCTACTCCCCTTTTTAAATTCAAATTTTTTTAATAATCTAGTTTGTTTTTAATAATCTAGTTTGCTTACTTTTTATAGCATACTGTAGACATACGTATAAGTATGGCTCAGTGCTATGGTACAGCTCAATTTAAACTTGACAAGGCACGCGTGTCGCATGTACTTGACACGACACATTTTTCATTTCACACGCGTGCAGGCATGCGTGTGCTCACAAGATCGATGACGTGGAAACTCTCGTGCAGAGTACTCGTGTATGCACTAGATGTGTGGCAGAAGCATGCGTGCATGTCAGGTACGTACACGCCAAATCTGGTTTGCGTGCACCTTGGCATGTATACGAATTGTAAGCCGAGCATAATGGTATAAACTCTATGAACATGTTCTTGACCTAAGGCGTGATTCCCATCGAGATACAAGACGCAAAAATGCCGCTAAACAATTTCTTACTGTAAAGCTAAAGCCTATAGATTATATTTGGGGTGTGTCTTTTACCGATTATGATCGGTAATTCTCAGATAAATTCCAATGTGACAAATTAATGCTGATATCCTAAATGCGTTGTATATAGCTAACTGACAACATGAACACATTAGTAGCTATCGTTATACAGTACAGCTCGATTATAACTTGAAACACGCGTGTCACCTACAGTACATGCATGTATTTTGTAACTCTACTCGAGTATTTTTAAAAAACTCATGTGTTTGTACACAACTACACGAGAATTTCGTGTGCAGTACATGCACGTTATCTTCGTGATCGCCACGAGTAACCTGTAAGCTGCACCACACGAGTGTACTGGGACAAAGGACATGTGCGCGTTCAGTATGCGTACGCCAGTGATTTAAAGATGGGAAGGCTAAAAAGCAAACATAAAACATTGTTACCGTTATTCCAATCGATCTTGTCAGTCATCGTGTCTGTCAAATAAATGTGCCTGCTGACAAGCATGTGTTAGTCACAAAAAATCTTGCATAAACTTATTAGAATCACATGCACATGTGATATGCGTTTTTGTTCTTAACAAGAGATAAATAATGGAAGGGCACGTAGCACCTTATCTTAAAGAAGTTGGGACTTACAGGTAACCTTCCCGGCCAGTTTCAAGGTACGTACGTACATTGCTGCTCGTTTACATGCGTTTGTACTATACTCGAGCAGACTCCACGTGTCGAGTGCACGAGTTTATTTAGACTCGTGAGGAGTTTTTTAACACTCTGTGAGCAGTTGAGACATCATCAATTTCTCGTGCACTCGCAAACACGCCACGATATTTTTGCTGTTCGTGTAGTGCGTGTGTAATTGCAAAAGTGAGTTTTTTTAAAGTTATAATCGAGCTGTACCGTATATACAGTTTAGTTACTTTTCAAAGTTGCAGATAGTTTTTGCACTGTACAATACTCGATCTTGTCCACTCATGACACAAAGATATCCTAGCATATTTGGTATGAACATGCCCCTTCATTAGGACTTTCGAGTGATACTCATTACAACAGACAAAGAAGCCGATCAGCTGCAAAACAGTTGCATTTCATTGTCTACAGCTACTGTACCTGTAGTTACACCACACGTGTAGTATGGCAAACCAAGTGCAAGCTCGTGACGTGCATTTCTCGTGTGTTGCGTGTGTTCACTGGCCTGCGTGCGCACGTCAAAATTGCATGCAACAGTGCATGCACATGCCAGTTTTTGAAGTTTTACATGCGTTAAACATGCAAGCACACGCGTGTGCCTGCATGCGTGTGTAAAGTTTAAATTGAGCTGTACTGTAGATAGTTTGGTATTTAACCTTATTCCATAAACTGGTATTCCATGGCCATAACATGGCATTATACATATTTCTAGGATTTCAGTATCTAGCTGTGTACGTATATACGTAGCTATAGGGTTAACACTTTTACAAGCACACAAGAATAATTTCAGGTAAGGATTATTTCTTAACAGTTGGTATCTACATAGGCTAAAATGGTTCGCTCTGTATGTGCCATGCCCACCTTTACAACAGCCTCATTACCAAGCAAAATGACTTGTACTGTAAAAGGAAATAATATTGTAATAGTATCCAGACCATTTTAAATTTAATACGTATTTTACTAGGTCATTTTTTGACGTTCCATCATAAGCGCCTGATGTAATATGGCCATATAATTAATATCCGGCATTTACAATCAGAATGAGCAGCTAACTCGTAAATTGGCCTGGCTATGCCTGGAAGACTGTGGAAGGACTGATAACCATGCAGCTCCTTCTTTACATTATGCGTTGATTAGCAGGATGAATTGTATCAGTAAGTATGCATGTGCCTATCCAAGGTGTTTGTTGTTACATGTTAATACCTTGCGTGGAATGTTGACACCTTTGTAAAATTTCGTCACCCTTCAGTTGAAGAAGATCAATCAATGAAGAAGACAGAACAAAGGACAGGCTATGGCACCGGGTGAGTATGACAATTGGAATAGCAAAGGTTCATGCCAATGGAAATAACAGTTTATTTTCAGAAAGATTGAAGGCTACATAGCGGTTGAGGCGCTAGGTCAATCCCTGTTGGCTGGCTAGCAGACGAAAATCTACATACTAGATTTAATTTTTTTAAAATTCACTAGCAGGCAAGGTTAGCAACATTTGGCTACTTTGATTGAAGTTATAGTGTTGTTAGTGTTGTTAGTGTTGTACTAATAGAGCTGTAGTTTGTTTTTTGCATTCTGATTTTAAAAAGGTTGTTTTATAAGGCACTTATTTTTAGAAGCCATACATTTCATGGTTAAGTACGTACTACCGCACTTAATGATTTTGTCGTGCTCATAATTAAGACTAGCAACACAATTGTTACATGAAGTCCCATTGGTTTCAATATACCTGTCACAAAGCTATTGAAAGGTGAGAAATTTGTCATTTGGTTCCAAAATGACATATGTACGTATGTACATACATAAATTACTGTATATGTATAATAAACTTACTGCTGCAGCAGCTTGAGAATTCCTGAGCTGTTCAATATAGTCACATTGTTCTTTAGCTTCCCTAACATCAGGTGAAAAGTTGTCAGGAAGATCTTGAATTTCATCACAACGAAATCTATCTAAATAATCTTCTTGAACATCTGCTGCATTTACTGCACTAGGAATTCCTCCAGCAAGGAAAGCAAGAGCAAGGAGAATTGAAAATATAGTGCACTGTGAAAAAGAAATGCATACATTTATCATACGTATATGTAGACAATTTCAGATACACTTAGTGTATAATTATACAAGTTATTCTGTTTATATTATGTTATGTTACAATGATCCTTTAGTGTGCATGTACATACTATACACGCACACTCAGGTGTTGGTGACACAGAGAAAATGCTTTTGCCCTGTCCACGTGTAAGCTACTTATATATATATGCAGACTTTTCATGTCTTCAATGCTGTAACATGATGTATCAACCAAATTTATATCGCTACAGATCGATTGTATTGCTATGCCTTCCAGAATCGACCAAAGATAGCTTATGCAATTAGCCTGTAAACTACACAGGTCATTCCATTTCACAAACCGAGTCAACTAATTACCAAGGGAAAAAAAACACCAAATTTGATTGGGGCGAGCCTGAGTGAGCTCCAGACTGGCGGTAAGTGATGATATGTACGAGCATCATGTGTGCATGGATGGTGAATGGCAAAATGCGGCACCCATGTTATGTACGAGCGTTGAGTATACGGACGGTGAACGATAAAATACAGGCTCCATGGTATGTACGAGCATTGCATGTATGGACAGTGAACGATAAAATGCGAGCTCCATGGTACGTACGAGTGTCGTGTATACGTACTGATGGTGAACGATAAAATGTGATGCTGCAAGGAGTGTCACGTGTATATGGCCAGCAACATAGAGAGTGATGAAGCTAGAGAGGGGAGGCTCAGAAGACAAGAAGAGCGCGATGCAGAGTTAGAAGGAAGGTAGGAATTTTGATATCTACATGCCGCCATGTGTACGGTGTATATATGCGTACGGTATTCAAGTATGCTTGCAGTTGTGTATGTGCATGATTGTGTGTGTGCATGATTGTGTATGTTCTGTTGATGTCTCCAGACAGGTGTGCGCAGACTATGATCACTGCGTTATGGAATAACCGTGAAAGTGCTGCACAGTGAAGCATTGATCATGACATGCTGCTCATTGGCATGCTGTCACTACGTTGGCAAGTGCCGTAATGGAGTGCCTTCAACATGCTGCTATTTATAGCAAGTGCTGACTCCACACATTGGAATGCTGACATGCTGCTCATTATATGGCAAGTGTCAGTTCCTTACCTTCAGAAAATAGCTATATATTGGCATGCTGTCACCATGTTGGCAAGTGCCGTAATGGAGTGCCATCAGCATGCTGCTATTTCTAGCAAGTGCTGGCTCCACACATTGGAGCATTGACATGCTGCTTGTTATTGGCAAGTGTCAGCTCCTTACCTTCCCGGCATGCTGTCACTTGTTGGCAAGTGCCGGTATGCCTTCTGAAGCAGAGCGTTACTAGCTCTGACTGCATTTATGCAGCATCTCCATTCCTGATAGAGGGAATGTGATAGTACAAGGTCTTAACTAGGATGGCTGCCGCACATACTTAGGCATCCCCTGTAGGGCTTAAGGAAATAGAATTTGGGGGATAGAACTGGCCCCGGGCACCAAATTCTTCCTCACCCAAGTATCTGTTTGTCAATACAACCTGATTTTTTTCATTTGACCTTAAAGTGGAACCAAAGAATTTTTTCTCCTTGGGACAGTCGACACCTAGTACATTTACCAAACCACCACCACAATCACCAGCTTGTGGGAGGTGAAGAAACAAAGCCTTCACTTACAAACTGCAGGAAAGCACTTTACATTAAAGGTAAGATGAGCGATTAACATTAATAGGATGCTTAACAGGCCATTTCGCCATCATTTTCGGTTGTGTAAATTTTGAAAATCAGTTTAGACTTGCTTAAACGTTAGCTACAGCAACATGCTATAGCTCAAAAAATCAGCATTCAATGAAGAATAAAATAATTGAAACTGGAAGCCAGTGCACAATATGGTTGCAAAGTTATGATGGTTTTTCTACATGCATGTGAAAACTGAATTACCGGGCTTTGTGTTTTAAATTTACTGAACAACTGCTGCATGTTGGCAAAAGTGCCATTATCCAGTGTCAGCATACCAGCTACAGCTGGAATAATCCGAAAGCAGTTTACCTCGCAATATCTGTAAAGCCTTTAGTAGCAGCAGGCGTAGCATGGCTAAGCATTGCAACTCGATAAATGGGCGTGTCTTACAAAGTTGCATTGTTGCTTAAACGTGTCGTCTTCATCATAGCAGGAGCAGGGTAGACAGATTCATCTGTGCCAACGCTAGCATTATACCCACACTGTATTACTTGATTGGCTAATCAATAGATGAAGTTGTTATGCAAGCTGGTACAGCCTACTATACAGGGTGTTAATTAAACAAAGAAACCTCAGTATAAACAGACAATCAATTTTACAAGGTGTTATAAGTAAACATTGCTAGCTATATGGTAACCAGACAGACATAGCCAACAGGCACAAGAGACTAGCTATATGCATAGGAGACTTGGTAGGTAATACAGTAGGAGACTAGGTAGCATGCATAGGAGACTAGGTAGGTAATAGGACACTAGCATGCAGGTAGGCATAGGAGACCATGTAGGTACGTAGGAAACTAGGTGTATAGGCATAGGACACTCAGCAGTTAGGCATAGACAAGCTTAGTGGACTATATAGAGAATCCTATCATATGATCTATTGCTACTGTACCCATGCATAGCATGCATTTAGCTATGTGGTAACCAGACAGACATACGTAGAGACTAGGTAGGTATAAACAGACAAGCTGTTGTCAAAGGCAAAGTAGGTGTAGGCCTAGGAGAGTAAGAAAAGAGAGACTAGGCTATAGGTAGGCATAAGAGACTATATAGCTATAGGTATAGGCACAGACACTATAGGTAGACTAGGTAGGCATAAGAAACTTAGTAGTTAAGCATACATGCACAGGTTAGTAGACTAGGGAGTGCATTTAGCTACACCTGCATGATAGGACAGGTACGTTTGCAGCGGTTTGCTAGTCTACCATATAAAGCTGAAAAGCCGTCTGTCTGTCCGTCCGACCGTTGTGACAATACCCCAGCAGTGTCCGCATGGATCGAAACAGGATTTGCTTGAAATGAAAGCTGTGTCCTCTGGCATCAGCAAGTTTATTTCTAAAAGTTTCTAAGAGCTATGCTTTTTCGGAACGAGAGCGCGATGGATACTCATGTCGACCAAAACAGCCATAAATCACTGAAATTATTGCGTTGTTGGTAACGCACTCGGCTGTGACACCCAAGTCCAGTGGTCGGGGATTGAGTCACTCCACATTTTTTTACTTATATTTACTTTTCATGAAACGGCCGGTTGTGCTGCCAAAATGCCATTAGCCATTACCCAGCTTCCACTTCAGCTGTAAGTACGTAGCTGACAAATCACTTAATTTGAAGTGTCTAAAGCCTCAGTAGCAGCAGCAGGCACTATACAAGGGTAAACGTTTCGACTCGATAAGTGGGCGTGTCCATCAAAAACGAATATGCCATTAGCCATTACTCAGCCTTTGCTTCAGCCGGCAAGTCACTTACTTTGAAGTGTCTAAAGCCTTAGTAGCAGCAGCAGGCACTATACAAGAGTAAACATTTTGACTCGATAAGTGGGTGTGTCCATAAAAATGAATTGATGCTCAACATGTGAAAGGAAAGACAGTAAGAACAGGAATGCAACAGGCAGACAAGTCCGTTTGCTGTAGCGCTACCGCTATCACACAGTCTGTGAATTGGCTAACAAGCTTTTATTAGCTGGTACAGCCTACTCAATTAAGGTGTTAAATAACTACAAAGGTGTTAAATAAACAATGAAGCCTCACTGTAAGTAGACAAGCTGTTGTCATTGTCATAACCAGGTGTGAGCTAGAGTTTAAAACAAAGTAGTTATAGGCAAGGAAACTAGGTATAGGAGACTAGGTACGTAGGCATAGGAGACTTAGTATACATAGCTATACGTAGTTATATAGGCATGCAGAGACTATGCAGGCATAAGAGACTTTAGCTGATGGTAAAGGCATTGTGGCGTGAGCCTGAGCATGATTACATGCATAATTTTATAGTGCCCAACTGATGAAGCAGATAATATGCAGATAAAATAATATATCTGGCTCAGCAATGGTTTCAATGTTGGTCATGCCAGAATATGTAAGCGTTGAAGTAGCCAGCCAACACGTTAGGTTCTAGACTATCATTTTCCGTACGTACATATAGCTACCATGTATGCTATAAAAATGGGAACAGCTGCACGATAATAAGAACTATAAAAAGTGCACGTGCGTTTTCATTATCACGTATGGTATAGCTCTAAGGTAACGTCGCACTCGCTCGCAGCTTACATGCTTACCACTCGAATGTTCGATACGCTGAACTCGATCACTGTTGAGCAACTGTCAAGGGATAAAACACTCGAGGGCTTACTAACTTGAAGATACTCGCGTTCACACAAAGCTCAAATCACTAGGGATGTTTGCTAGAGATTTATTATTAGAACCGTATGCTATGCTTTAAATAGAATAATACTTGGGCATGCGCATAAACAGTGCATGGAATGTTTTACAATGTAGTCGCTGCACTGGTCTCAGTGCATCAGTTTCGCTTGTTCTTCAATTTGTTAGTGAATTAGTTTCATCATTTTATTATTTGTGACTGGCAAACATATCAGGGAGTTTGCGGAAATTTGATGATATATCAGCAGCTGGAACCGATTTGTCAACCCATTAACTGTACATAATGTATGGAATTATACTACAGCATTCAATTTACCTTTACTTTTCTTCCTGCTCATCTACTATAATAGAGATTCGCAAACAACATGAGAAAGAGTAATTCTTTGCAAATCGAATGGTACCAGCAAGAATACAAAACGTTAAACACACATGCATCAAAATATTGTTATTCACCACACTAGCGAATCAATGTAATTCCTATGGGCATTCTGAGAGGCGCTTATTCAGTGTCAGATTTCCTGCAGCACGTGACAGATATCCTGGATTCGCAGCTGGATTCCAGTACTTCATGGCTTGGCGATTCGAAAGAGGGGCAGCTTTCTCCATTCACCTGGATATGTACACGTCATTTTCGCCTTAAATGAATACTTGTAATAAAGTATATTGAATACTGGTGAGTAACCGGCCTGTTTCGTGGTTCTTTCGTATTCGATCTTCATATACCTTGAATTACTTCTCGTATAGTGAATGTTGTTCCTCTTCAGCCGCTTGTAGAGTCAGTGACGGACAGTGGAAGGAGCTGTTTGGATTGAACTTCACCTGAGCTACTCAAATATGTGATAGGCGTGTACATTCATTGTCACCGAAGACCATACCAATCGTGTTCTTATATGTGAAGTGCATTTCTCTGGCTGATTCACTGACTTAAGTGGCAGACACTGATGATATTAGCACATGGCCGATATTGTAATATTACCGCATAGACGCTGCCCCAACAGCTGTCGGATGATTACAATACTTGTATAACTTAATCATGAAGCGAGGTCTCGAGCAAGATATAACTAAAACATTTTAATAGTGAAATAATAACAGAAGTAATTATTCTTGTGGTCTCACATGAGCTGCTATGACGCATAACTTCTTTTATCTTTACGAGGACAAATCACCTCATTTGCTTTTGCAAGATTTCCATTTTTAGTACAAACTTCCTGATATGGAAGGCAACACAACAAAAGAACAATGCACGTAGGTGTATCTTAATATTTTCGAGCAATATAGTAAAATTATTATCCGTATGCGGCAATAGAGCTTGATAGATATATATTTTATGCGTGTTAGGCTTTTACCGCACGTTACATAGTATATCTAAAGGAAACTAAAGTAAATTTTTTTACAATTTCATATGTAATGTAATAAATTAAGACTACGTAAGTATAAACCTAATTTAATTCACGTATTAATTAGAACAAAGTTGACTCATAAAGTTACTCTTCACACTTGAGTGCTCGTCGTCTACTTGCGCTTTGTCACTATAAGGCCTGTCACATACATGCAGTACTTACATAGCTTTATGCTGAACTAGCAAATGTACCTGCCCTATCGTGCAGGTGTAGCTAAATGCATACTGTGCAAGGCAGCTATACAGCAGATGATAGGACTCCCTGATGCCTTAAGTCTGTCACTTCTATAAGTACGTATGATAAAAGTACTAAGTCT
Source organism: Spongia lamella (assembly GCA_963930835.1). Classification (NCBI taxonomy): domain Eukaryota; kingdom Metazoa; phylum Porifera; class Demospongiae; order Dictyoceratida; family Spongiidae; genus Spongia; species Spongia lamella. Next base: position 3,495,248 of record OZ005747.1, on the reverse strand, counting down.
CCAATGCCTACTTATACCTGGTGTCCTGTGTCTCTGTCTACTTAGCCTGCATGGCCTACAGCTTAGCTGCTACTTAGTATCTTGAGCCTTTTCCTTGTCTAGTAGCTGAATAATGGTTAGTAGTAGCTACAGTATGTACATAGCTATGTATTTTCTCTTTAAAAAGTTGTACTGAAACAAGCAGTATACCGTACGTGAAAAAATTTGGGAGTGGGTAAAATATTGGCGAATAGGCTAACCTAGGGGCAAACGAATGTGAAATTTCAATATTCAAACATTCTTTGATTTTCAATACCGAATGTTTGAACACCCACACAATGAACACTTAATGCACCAATTTACACACTTATAATGACAATTTTAACTTAAAAAAGTAGACAAAGTAGCTGAAAGATACATGTACCACCATGGTTTATGTAAAATTTAAAGATTTGTTCATAAAATGTTGAGCATTAAATAGATAAATGTATTTTGAATGTCAAAATTTACTACCGAATGTTACTTAAATGAATGAACATTCGAATGTTACAACATTCGTTTGGGCCCTAGGCTAACCTGAACCAATTGGCGGGTAAAATATTGGCAAATGAGCTGAGTAGGCTGATTTAATAAACCATTGAGAACTATAAATACTTTTGAAGGTGTGTAATCAATAATAAGAATTTTGTTTGAAGGTGCGTAATGAAGTGTGTAAACAATAATGCTAAACAGAGACACCTTGGGTGTAAAAAAAGTGCGAGGCCAATTAGAAGCAGCATTGCAAACAAGTGTGACCAAAAACCTTGATATCAGTTGAGGCCAAGAAGTTACTTATCAAAAATCTTTTAACTACTTGAATGACATACAATAGTTTATAGCATATTTTCACAACTATGATTGGCTTTGTCACTTGGCCACCTTTTTTTCACACCATCATTATTAATAAAGGTGGCCAAGTGATAAAGCCAATCATAGTTGTGAAAATATGCTATAAACTGTTGTATGTCATTCAAGTAGTTAAAAAGATTTTTGATAAGTAACTTCTTGGCCTCAACTGATATCAAAGTTTTTGGTCGCACCTGTTTGCAATGCTGCTTCTAATTGGCCTCGCACTTTTTTTACACCCAAGGTGTTTTTGTTTAGCATATCACCACTTTTTGGAAACATATGTTATTACTAGCAAGCAGCAGAGAAGTACTGCATAACTTGTACTTGTTTAGCATACAATATTGTAAATTAAACTTTGAAGCTGAATTTTGAAAAACTCAGGCCTACAATTTTTTTAAACTTTCACTACAGAGTGATATATCAATACAGATTATGTATCTGAAATTTTATGCAAATCATTTCAAGGGGGTCCAAGTTATGGCAACTATCATCCTGCAGTGTAATAGCCTTTCTCAAATACATTCAAGTGTTTACTTCAGGCTGAAAGTAATATAACAGGTAGAGCATACATGGGAGAAGTGCTGATACAAATTTGGCTGAAATCCATGAAGAAATGAGTGAGTTATTAGACAAACAATTGAATGTACAAAAAGAGAGTTTGAAAAATACTTCCGGGGTTCACGTGAGCTCCTGCAAGCCCATGAAAAAGTGTGCGATGAAAATGAAAGAAAGAAGAAAAAAACGACTGCCGCATCAAAAAAAACTTTTGGAAGGAAGGATTTATAAGGCCGTATCAGAAGACTGGCTGAACCGATTTCGACGAACTTCAGTTTATTGACTTCAAACAATGAAGGTACGTACTACGTACGTAATTCTCAAGTAATGGGCGAATCGGGTGGGAAGGAATGGTTCGTTGGACGTGGGCATACGAACGGCGCCATTAAACTAGCAATGGCTGGTACGTACTTAGGAATGGTGGCGCCGACTTCCTCCATTCTCGGTTTATTGATTCTATATAGTAAGAACGTTGTGGGTCTGTGATAACTAAGCGATAGCTTTCATGGTGGCTTAGCTAGAGCGTTTGCGAATTTCAGTGCGGTGCTACGTGTAAATAACTCGATCAGTGGTCATGTATGCTGCTTCTTCTTGGCCTCGCGACTCACTATTGTGAGTTTTGATTGGAGGGTTTGCATGTTTCTTGTAGTGAAATTGAACCTTTTGTGATTGATTAACCAGTTCTACAGCTATTCATTTTGCTTATACACCAGGATTCATCGTGTAGAATCGATGTTGTTGATGGGCATGATCTTAGTAAACGAAGCATTCAGTATTGTGAACAAGATTAAAGGAGTAAGATATTGTGGTATTTAGTGTCCATTTAAACATTTTAGTGAGTTAAAAGATGAGAGCTTTGTATTTCATTAGCTAACTGGAATAATCTAAAAGAAGTGGTGAAGAGCCCACAGTTCGCCAAATTCGCCAATTTTTTCCCATTCCAAGATTTTCCCACGTACGGTACGTAAATTCTTTCCCAACAGGTGTTTCAGTTTTTCTGACAGATAAAAACATTTACAAGCATCTGCACCCATTTTTTATGAATTCTGTAGTACACCCGTGACCCACATACGGTGTCAAGTTGCATTTGAGCTGTACCACAGGAAAAACAATCAATGCATCAGTGTGGAACATACATGTTATAATTATCTTATTTGTGACCAGATTTGACAAGAGACACCCAATACTGACCAATAGATAGACACACTTTCCACTACTAAACGATAGTTACGTATGTCAATTAAATAACACTTCATGTATTTACAGTCCTTTGGTCTGCTTTTCCTGTGGCTTGTTTCTGGGACCTGTCAGACATCCACAAGTATTGGGTGGACTTAAGTGGCTCTGGTGGCACTTCAAAAGTACGTATGTGGTCACCTGGCTGAAACCAGCAGACGGCTGGATAATTATCTTGGTCATTGATTTGGCTATAATTTGGACCATTTGAAGCCTAAAAAGGCCTCAGGTAAGCTATTCGCGTAGCCGTGTTGCCATTTCGTGGAAATCTTTGTAACACTGTAACCCACCCAACATCACCCTACCCTACCTGGCATTTGTGATATTGATAAAATCTATCTAATCCAATGAAGAGTTTGTCCACTGAAAGACTACAAATACGTACATAACTACAGATTTGCTTCTTGCCTTCTCGAGATAGAATGAGTTAAACAATTAAAAGTATTTATAATTGTACATGGAAACCAGGTATTGTCAAATCCAGTCACATTTATATGTGTATATTAGGTCCTAGTGCATAGTATTAAGATTAGGAACTCACTACAACTCCAAATATTATAAATTGAGAAGTGATCACTTCACCATAGTAGAGTCCACGTATTATTACAAACATTCCCTGAGTGATTATTCCAGCAATGCCAATAAACAACAGATACCCTGCTACAGCTCTGAATCTGTCTCTGTCTTCAGCAAATTCTGAATCATCACTAACAATATCCTCATCAAATAAATTGATTTCATTAATACTTGACAATGCCACTGCAGAAGCAATCAAAACTCCCAGACTGAGTGCCTATAGGCAAATAACAGTGTAGCTAGTATACATTCATGCAATAACAGTTATCCAAAACAATTATTATTGTATGAAATTCTCAAAAACATAGGCACATGTACATAGTTAGTGTCACATACGTATGTATTAAGGAATGTGTCAATTAATAATTCTGCGAATAATAGCTACAAAGGTAAAAGCAAAGAAAATAAATCTATCATTAGTACGGATAAAAAATGTTTTGTATCATATAGCGTGTAACATTGACAGTGGACAACATTAACGAATTTGGCAAATCGATCTTTTAATTTATAATTACTTACCAAAGTTTTACTGTCCATATAATTTTCTCATATGCGATTTGAATTAAAAGTATGGGATATAAACTTAGGCAAAGTCCATTAATCACTCAGCTATTTGTCAATGTCGATTTTAAATACTGCAAACCAATTTCAATCCAAGTGTTGTCTCGCTTTACCAAACCCTCTTCATGCAGGCATGCACTTATTGATTTACCAATGAGTCTATATATACAATACGGATACAGTAAGGCTCCTATTTGGGGAATGTTAGTTTCTCATCCACCGCCCACATACTGTACCTCTTTCACCACCCGCATCATATTTTGTGAAACTGCCACAATTGCCATTATACACATTGCGCATGTGTACAAACGCAACATGCTTTTATGAAAGTGTACCAAATGTCGCGTTTGATTGTTCTTTATTGCTGCATAATGAAAAGAAGTGTGTCCTCATGGCAAATAGCTAGCTAGTGGAAGTTGTGCCATTGCAGCTTGTTGCATAGATCAACTTAGCTATACAATGATCTATGCTTGTTGTAGGAACAGCTATATAGTATACACCAATAGAACTTTGCTTTCATAAAAATTCCTTGTTTTATACAATACAAAAGCATAATGGAATAATGGTAATGTTCTCCCCGCCCGCATTGCTAAAATTAAAATTGCTGAATGAGAAATTATAACAATCATCGAATAGTGGCCGTTTCCACTGAATGATGTTCATTTCATTAGCTAGTCTATTCTGGTATCGAATAATGTAGCTAGCTAGCTATTAGGCAAGCTAATGTGAACGAAAACTTACCTTCTGGAAGTAATGAGGGGTCCAAAACTCTTTAGAAATTTTGTCCAGGCTCCTATAAATCTTGAAATCTGAAATCTTTAAAATCGGCAGATTCTCCAGATATTATTATTGTTTAGTAATGTCTCTAATTTCTTAGGTTACAGCCATGTGGTCGAGTGTAAACCTGACCACATGGCGGTCGTGTTATTATTATTATTATTACTAGCAGCGATGACATACAACCAAGTACAGTCATTACGAATCAATCACCAGCAAATTAGTTTTAGTCGCTGATATTAAAACCACAGGTCACAGTATAGCTATAGTTTCTGAGATCATATAGGCATAACAGTGCAATAGGTTATAGATTATTTACACTCATGGTGTGTATTCTCGTCTATATAATAGAGCTAGTAATATTATATATATAGTAATCAGAGTGTCTAACCGACCGACAGAGGCAACCGTGAGTCTGGCCTTAAACAGCCGAATCAGACTATAGGGTTAGTTGGTAATAAAGTATATAGCTGCTATATAATACTGTATTTATTTAGCCAATACAAACTAACTTACCACAGAGGTCGTTTGGCATGGCTTCTCAGCCACTGCTAATTTGCCTGCTGAAGCCATTAACCAACGCGGAAGCGCTTCACACAAATTGAACCACACTAGCACACAATACTATTGCTATACACTACAACCAAAACATTAAACTTGCCTTTGTGCAGGTTCACTCACATCACACCGATATTATAAGGAGTTATCCGAAACTCCATATGGTCACTTGGAATAGGCGTTTATTAGAATTTTAGCGATTTTACAAAGAGAGGGAGTTGAACAAAACCCTATACCGTATAATAAAAAACTTTGGCGGTAAAAAAGTTTGGCGAATCGCAGCCAATTCGCCAAAGTTTTTTCCACCAATATTCACGATGAAGCACGTGATCATACAATTTGTGTCATGGAACGTACGCGTAGTGTTAAATGTCTACGTAGCTACAACTGAGGTACTTTATGAAATAAAGTGTCAGTTTTGGAATGATGACTTATACGATTATTAATGCAGCTCTGAGTGGTTGAATAATCACTAAGTAAACACGCGCCGGCGCAAAACAATATTCTACTTTTACGCGCTTGCGTATGGTGTAATTGTAGGTGCTTGTCTCGCTTGATAGTATAGGCTAGTAGCACTTGGTTAGGGAATCTAGCTGGGGTAACTTCATTTCACAGTGTTACGCTGGTTCACCAATTAATAATTTACTCTCGAGCGCTCGCTACGGGTTCGATAAGAATTTCAATAGTTTACGGAGTGCATAGCTATCGTGCACTAAAATATGCAGGTAAGCCTTGGATTCGCCAAAGTTTTTTCCCCAATGTTTCAAAAGCACTATTTCACCAAACTTTTTTACTATACGATATATGAAATGAACGCCATTGAATAAGGACCCGATTAAAGGTTAGTATATGCATCTAGAGTGGGTAGTTTCACTGTTTTTTTATAAATTACCTAATACTTAATTACCTAAGACTTATATACGCCCATTTTTGACGTCACTTTTAACCGCAACTTTTATTATTCTTAGTACTTGGTTGATAATTACTAGCAGCGATGACATACAACCAAGTACAGTTATTACGAATCAATCACCAGTGAATTAGTTTTAGTCGTTAAGATATTAAAACCATACGTCACAGTAGCTATAGCTATACCTTTTGAGATCATATAGGCATAACAGTGCAGTAGGTTATAGATTATTTACATTCATGGTGTGTGTTCTCATCTCTATAATAGAACTAGCAATATATAAAATTCGCATCAAACACGCACACTGATGAATCACTATAAAGTTCAAACAACATTAGAGAATACATGGATAGTCTTACAACTGAATCAGACTATAGGACTAGTTAGTGTAGTACTACACCGTGTCTATAGTAATAAAGTATAATTATAGCTGCTATATAGCTAATACGAACTAACTTACCACAAAGGTAGGTTAGCATGACTTCTACTGTATGATAAAAGCCATTTCCAACGCATCAGCCACTGTTAATTGCCTGCAGTGGCGTAGCCAATGGCGGGCCTGGGCGGGTACGTGCCCGTCCAACTCTGAGTGCGGAATAGGTCATGTCCACGGAAATCAGAACGATATACTCTAATAGAACAGTCAAACACTCTATTAAAGCAGTCATGTGCCCGCCCAACGGAACAAGCCTAGCTACGCCACTGATTGCCTGCGAAGCCATTATCCAACGCGGAAGCGCTTCACACACACGAGCACACAATTATACTATTGCCATACAAATGCAGTGTAACAACCAAAACAAAACGATAGATTAAACTTAGCTTTGTGCGGGTTCACTCGCGTCACGCCGATATGATACGGAGTTATCCGAAACTCCACTTGGTCACTTGGAATAGGTGTTTATTAGATTTTACAAAGAGAGGGAGTTGAGAAAAACCCTATATATTAAATGAACGCCATTGAATAAGGACCCGATTACAGGTTAGTATATGTGTCTAGAGTGCGTAGTTTCGCTGTTTTTTTATAAATTACCTAATACTTATGTACGCCCAGTTTTGACGTCACTTTTAACCGCAATTTTTATTATTCTTAATACTTGGTTGTATAATAATTATTATTACAAGCCTGCGGACTACATTTAATAGTTGTAACACAGGCACGAGTGGTCTGCCTGATATGTACACCCAAAGCCCGAGGGCCGCAGGCCCGAGGGCTGAGGGTGTACATATCAGGCAGGCCACGAGTGCCTGTGTTACAACTATTATGTACCACTTCCTTAGCGAGCTGACTCAACAGCTCAAGCTAAGAGTTTGGTCAACTTGCGGTGATTGTATTTATAGTGTGGCTTGTGAGTTTTAGATATGATGTTTTCATTACGTTCTTGCACACGTAGTCGCAACGATTGTGGGTTTATAAACAAGTTTACAAGCTACAAGCAAGACCAAAAGACTTATTTCGATTGAAAATTTGCTTTAAATTGCTTCAATGGATAAATTAAGGTTAGTGGTGTCATTTAAATAGAATAACGAGCACATGGTAACAGATTGTTTTTGTCATGCAAGTAACTCACCTCAAACTGAGATCCCTTTGGTAAATATACTTCTAAACTTACGTAGACAATAAATTAGAACGATTTTAGGCCTAGAAATGACGACTAGAAACCTGCCTAAACTTTAAAACTAAAACCCACAATCGATATCGAATTGACGCGCCTATATAAAGAGTGTAGTTCCACTTCGGTTTGTAGATCAGAGAGTAGATCAAAGAGTTCAAAGGAACAACTTTCCCGGGCAATATCATTATAATGCCCTGTGGAGAGGGCAATATCATTATAATGCCCTGGTGAAGAGGGAATATGAGATATATTGCCCTGTTGTTTCCTTTGATCTGAGGTGTGAAAGTGGTACATGTAATAGTTGTAACATGGGCACGAGGGATTTGCCTGATATGTATGCCCGAAGCCCGAGGGCCGCAGGCCCGAGGGCTGAGGGCATACATATCAGGTAAATCACGAGTGCACATGTTACAAGTAATATGTAACACTTCCGGCACTCTAAAAATTTGCCCAAACTTGATGTCGATATTTCCGCCTCTTTATATAGTAACGGGTACTCGTTGTGATTGTGGGACTCTATTTCATCGTTGTCATGACGTTCTTGCATGGTAGTGCTGGTAATTGTGGGTTTACCACAACTTTTTATAAAGCTGCAGGACTTATAAATGGGCAAAAATCGCGTTTAATCACTGATAAACTAATGGTGAGTGTGTTACAAATAGAGTAGATTAATGTAGATACATTAAGTCACACAGTAAATAGATTATTTTTATCACGTGAGAAACTCACCTCAAATGGCGTTTTTGGGCTTATATCGGCTTCTAAACTTCCATGGATACGAAAACAAACACTTTAAGACTAGTAACAAAGTATATATTTCAACTACAAATAAAGATTAATTTAGAAAACTAAAAGCCACAATCGATATTACATTTATGCGCCTATATAAAGAGCTCTAGTGATGCACCAACTTATCGATCAAAGGGTAGATCAAAGAGTTCAAAGGAAAGATTTTCCCGGGATACAACTAGATGTACACCGGTGTACATCTAGTTGTATCCCGGGAAAATCTTTCCTTTGAACTCTTTGATCTGCCTTTTGATCATGTACACTGGTGTACACTAGATGTGAAGGAGAATAGGGATACATGGCTTATGTATCCCTGTAGATTCCTTTGATCTGAGGTGTGAAAGTGTTACATAACCATATACTAAACCAAGAGATATAACCATACAAGGAAAAGATACCTGCTTCATATCAAATACCGGTATCACACATTGTGTAACTGATGATGATATAGGGTTGTTCTCAAATTACCAGAGGTTAAAGATAATCTATAGACGAGTTACGTTGAAGGAAAACATATCTCTGGGTTATACCGTTTGATGGCCATAGTATAATTGTAATGGTATTAAACAGGCCAGTAGAAGCCGCCACGGCGTAATATAGCCTGAAATTATGTGACTTCCACGGCCCTTGCAACTCGATTTGTCCCATAGGCCTTGTACTAACCTTCGAGATACTAGGGTCCTCTACCACAATGATGATGCATAAACTCGTTTTAACGTTAACAAATGAAATATTGAACTTGTTTTTGCTTCGAAATATCGTTTATGATTTACACGTCTGCAGAATGTCGCCTGGTTCCCGCTGATACTACAATGCAGCGTCACTTTTTGCAATCATCAGCTCGAGCATAACTTGTACTTTACGAATTCGTTCTTACAATTAAGAAATTTGGTATGGTTTAGGCACCCAAGACACGCAAAGCTGGGGTCCCATAGGTTTCTGTACATTTTACGGCCTCCAAGTGGCAACCTGATGTTGCGCAACTGTCGTTTGATTTGAGTTCATTAACGTTCCATAAATATTTTAGCTTACGTGAAACTGGACTATTTGTACTGTAATGCTGTAGCTTAAACACTTTGGTAATTACAGGTCTTGTATAATCTTTTTGTTTTCAAAATGAAGAGAAAATGGCATCATTTTTGAAGAAGTTGAGATATCTCAGCAATAAAAGGGTCTTTTAAAAATCCCCTTGTTTTAATTTCCCTTTGTATATATCAAGTCTTTCATTTGGTAGTGAAATTATAGAGCTAGCCCTTCCCAGTTTGCCACACATTATTAATTACTTACTTACTTAATTATTTAATTATTTATGAGATTATTTTTATGATATGGTTATGTAATTATTAGCAGCAATGACATACAACCAACACAGTTATTACGAAACAATCACCAGCAAATTAGTTTTAGTCGCTAAAATATTAAAACCATACGTCACGGTAGCTATATAACTGTACTTTCTGAGATCATATAGGCATAACAGTGCAGTAGGTTATTATTTACACTCATGGTGTGTATTCTCGTCTAGATAGCAATAATTCACATCAGATAAACATGAATCACTACTGATAAAGTTCAAAGAATACGTACATGCATAGCAATTTGGCTAGTTGGTAATAAAGTATATAGCTGCTACGTAGCTATATATTTATTTAGCCAATACAAACTAACTTACCACAAAGGTCAGTTGTCATGGCTTCTTAGCCACTGCTAGGCTTGTGCCGATTATGCCGGCATAATTTGGGGCATAATAGGTAGCTGAAAGCATCAAGCATAATGCTGGAATAATAGGCAAAATTTCTAGCGCGTGGCGCCAGTTTTATATTGAAAACATATTCAAATCATTTATAAGGGCTACACGCTTACCATTACACACACATACTATACTATCATACAACTGCTAGGCTGAATTCAGCAACTATTTTAGTCGTTAGATCAAGCGCCACTAAAAATAATTAAATTATTTTGTGAATGGCTCCCTGTACAAGAGATATAATGCTGTAGAGGTACCAGAAAGACTACTAATACTCATAAACAAGTAAGAGGTGTGATTAAAGTAAGCTAAAAGGATAGGGAGTGTTGAAATCAGATTATTTTTTGGAGCATAATGTTAATTTATGGAGCATAATTTGAGCATAATAGGAAGAGTGTTGGAGCATTGCTCCAAAATAGGCAATTTTAAAAGCATAATAGGCAATTTTAAAAGCATAATAGGCAATTTTAAAAGCATAATAGGCGCAAGCCTAGCCACTTACCTAATACTTTATTACTTAAGACTTACTGTATATACACCCATTTTGACGTAACTTTTAACCGCAATTTGTATTATTCTTAGTACTTGGTTGTATTATTATTATTATCAATTTTTCCAAAGAAGGGTAACACAAAAGGCTAGATAGCTGTACAAGGTGGTCCCCGACACATACATACATACATACATACATACATACATACATACATACATACATACATATATACATACATACATACATACATACATACATACATACATACATACATACATACATACATACATACATACAATTACAGACCAAACAAAATATAAAACAAACTAAACATAACAATCACAAAAATTCTAAATTACAAAAAAGAAAACGCTTAAAGGTGAACTGCAGAGGAAAAATTATCCCATATTTTTATTTGATAGACGGCTTAGCTAGTCATGCAGAATGTATAACAACAATTTTTATAATCTAATTATATGTTGTCTTTGAGTTATCATTGGTCAAACATTGCAAAACGTCACTTCCGCAAAAATAACCGCAAGTGTTATACCTTTGCGTGACGTCACGGAAGGCCCTAGTATGCGTATTATCAATGGCAGAAGGTGAAGAATGAAGTTGTTATAATGATTCGTTCCTCTCTGGATCTACAAATATCAGTGACAATGATAATGTTTCTGATACATCGGTTTCGGCTGAGTTTGAAGTAGCACCGGTATTGCTTTGCGCCTAAACTAATGGTAGAAAGTGCCATGAAGAAGCCTCAACGGGAAGGTAGATCCTGGCTAATCAGATGGTTTAAGTCCAGAACAGGTTGGAAATATACTAATTGACCTTGCAAATATCGTTCACACTGCACCAGGCTTAAAACGTTCGGCTGGGTCGGCATTTCCAGTTCGTCACTTTCGAAAGTGAACGCTGGCCTTCGAATACAAAGCAGTCCTTCGTAAAGTGATTGGAACACAATAAAGAATGAAGAAATGGACCATCAAAATTACTTCTCTGCTTCTTAACGGGTTTTATCCACTACTTTCTTATCGTGGCGTCCTTTGGAAAGTTGTGAAGGCTTTAACCTTCCCCTACAATGCCGTCACGACCAGCTGCAATACAACGCCTTGGCATAGCTACCACACTTATATTTAATGCTAATGAATCATTATAGGTTTAAATATGCTGCTAACATTGCTATACCATAGGTATAATAGGCTCCCCATGGCTATACAAAACTACTTATTATACCTTACGCGTGCTACATGGAAGTCCTTCCGTGACATTTCAGTGGTCACTTCCTGAGATAAAACCGCAAAGGAGAAGTGCTATTTTCAAGCAAATAATGAAAAAATAATTGATACCATGCATCACTATGATAAATAAGCTTCCATATGAGCACAAGTTATTTTTCCATTGCAGTTGACCTTTAAGAAGTATCTCAGTGGTGTTATCATCAATTCAAAACTCAAATGGAATGATCACTGTCAGTACGTATAGTTAGTAAAGCCACCAAGTGTTTGAATAGTATACGTCATGCTATGTATGGCTGTACACAGGTAGCAAAGATTAATGCTTATAAAGCACTCGTTAGACCTTCTCTTGAGTATGCTTGTGTAGTATGGGCCCCCTATACTACCCATGATAATGATTTGTTGGAGTCAGTTCAATTTAGAGCCACACGTTGGATAGAAAGTTTCTGGGACTCATCTGTACTTATGTAAGTGGTCCAAGTCTTCCACAACTTGTGTAAGAAAACTAGAATGGCCTTCTCTTAAAGTACGTGTCAATCTGGACACTCTACTGATTCCATTTTACACAAGACAATGGCTATTGATTTTTCAAGCTACTTTCATTTTAATACACTAGCTACAAGGTCTCACCCTTTGATTTTCAACTTGGTTTCCTCCACCATTAATGCACTTAGACATTCCTTTTTTGTTGCTACACCAATGTTTTGGAACTCGATACCCTATAGCTAATGTGAGATTTTATCTCAACCAACTGTAAATACTTTTAAATGTAAGATATCATTAAGTACGGTAGTACTTAATAGTAGGGATTGGTAAGAAATTGTATGGTTTCCCGATTTTTCGCACTTCATAAAACAACCTTCCAATAGGCTTTACCCGAAAAAACTGACTGGAATGCATTGGCAAGGCTGTAATGATGCTGTACCTTGGTAAAACGAAGCGACAAGTCGAATATTTCGACCTACAGCCAACTTTGAAAATTTCAAAATTCACCTGTATTTCGTCTGCCTGCCAGCCAGCCAGCCTGCCTGCCGTAAGACCCGGTTGCGCTAGGTGTAGGGCTCCAGAACTTTCACACAATAAAGGTAATGGCGGCGGATTTACGAAAATGTTGTTCCGAAGACGATTTACCCACTGCGCCATGGCGATTCCTTTTATCCTTCATTCCCTTTCTTGTTCTTCTATATTCCTAGCAAGGTGTGAATCTCACCTTCGAAGGTGACGATAGCCTGTTACGGCTTCTGCTTATTACGTCACGCTGAAACCTGGCTTGCACGTGATATAATTAGTTACAGTGGCACCATGGCACGATGTTTTCGCGTGTACGCGCGTACTTTATTACATCGTGAACTTCGAGATTATAGCCTTGGACAAATAGCTTTTGCTGTTTTCGAGCGTTATTTGCTATCACACAGCTGCTTTGCCATGTAAGCGCGTTGTTAACAAGCGCCTGAAAACAAGCATAATTATTACGTAAGCGCATGTAACATTTGTGCGCCTGCTGAAAGATTATTATGAATGCTTAGCATGTATAAAAAGCAAACAAACTAGAATGATAAAAAAATTAAAAATTTAAAAGGTAAGTAGGGATTGAATTCAATAGTGCTACAAAAAGTAAGGAAACAAGGAATAAGATTTTGGGACGAGAGAACATTCTGGCATGAGATAATTTATAAAAGTTTAATCCCTACTTTTGGCAAACCTGCTGAAGTGAGCCAAAAGTAGGGATTAAACTTTTATAAATTATCTCATGCCAGAATGTTCTCTCGTCCCAAAATCTTATTCCTTGTTTCCTTACACTATTGAATTCAATCCCTACTTACCTTTTAAATTTTTAATTTTTTTATCATTCTAGTATATATATATTGATGTTATATGGAGAAATGTAACTATAAACAATCTAGAAATACATATAAATCTAATCATATTTTTGAAATGTAACTCTGAAATCTTGAAATCTTGCCCAAAATCTTAGAAATCTCGCCCATACAAGATATTTGAAATTATATCAATGCCTCATGCCGCTTATCTGTATGAAACAAACAGCACTCGGGGGGGGGGTGAGACATACGTAACTACAGGCCCTAGCTATCTTGTTCAAGGTCGATCCCTCAGGTGAACGATGCCTACTAGCTATAAACAGTGAGCAATCGACTGCACAGTGCGGGACATGCAGGTATAGCCACCGTAGAATTATTACCAGAACTTCATACTATAGTTAATTCCACTATTCCAGTCCACTGAATCCAGACGTCCACTGTGCGTGTCAAGAGATAAACACAGCACAGCCACTGCTGTAGGGCGTCTGGACTGGAATGGTGGAATTAACTGGTAGACTATAATACAAAGTTCTGGTGATAATTCTACGGTGGCTACTAGATCTATACCTGCATGTCCCACACACGGTGGAGTCGATTGCTCGCTGTTTATCGCTAGTAGGGATCACTCACCTACAATAACAAAATGGATGTACGCGACATTGAACAAGATAGCTACACCCATTTCAAAGTTTTACAGCTCTCAAAGTCCATTTTTAACAAATGTCACATGATGTTCTAGAAAGATCTGTCATGGATTACATCACGGTAACAACAGTTACGTATATAACAGATGTTCCATTGTTCTGTATGCTGTTTGTTCTAGAAAGATCTGCCGGTGAGGATAACTTAAATATGCAATTGCATTTACCATCCATTAAGAGCTAGCTATAGTATGAATTTGATTACCTGTGTACAATAGCTACGTATATAACAGATGTTCCATTGTTCTGTATGCTGTTATAATTTTATTTTTAATAAGGCACTTAAAAATTTTAATTAACATATGGCTTCTGTGGGGTGTCTTTGGTTTACCGCCAAAGTGTGTTTTCCATAGGATTCAATGTATTTTAACATCATTTTTAAACATGTGGTACTTCAATATACATTAATGTATCTGAGCATGCCACGGGTAATCAGAAAGGTCTACAATCACTCTTTATGATGATTCTTGTTGGTCACTGATATGACCACAAATGACAAAGTTATGAAGTGTTAAAAGTGATGGTTAATTTATTACCTCATTTGTGTGGGAGTTGTAGGTAATCTTTTAAATTAAGACAGTTGAAGCTAAATTTTGATTTTAGCCATCAAAGCAACATCTACTGTTGCATACATATCATCTCTACAACTGAGAGTGGATGTTAAGAGGTATGAACAGGACTGTAAGGCTTTCACATGCCTTGAATTGCTGCTGGAAGGAGAGTTATTGCCTTCACACCTTTTGTAGAATGGCAAAGGCATATATAGCTATATATATATATGGACAGGGTACAGGTTACTTTTTAGGTGAAGCAAACTTCATTCCTATGTCAAAGAGTAAAATTACAATCTGGAAAGTGACGACTGCAAGCTCTTGGATCTTTTGGTAGGTCAATTTCTTTAATTTTCAGAGCGTCCAGCCACCGTCACTTACATGGTAGCTCTTTGGGAAACCTATGCATGTGTACTGTAGGATCTACAGCCTTTGTGTGCTTGAAGATTACCAGTAGCTAGCTACTAGGCATTTTGGATGCTAGCTATAGACAGAATAGAGTGCAAGTAGTTAAGTTAACTGTAGCAACTCTATAATTATACATCTACACTGATTCTACAGCTTATCCTTACTTGCTATATATAGCTACACACAGATTTATGAGTTTGAAACTTACACTAGCCATATCAGTATCCATGCATACAACTCCCGCACAAATGATATAATAAATTAACCATCACTTTTAACGCTTCATAACTTTGTCATTTGTGGTCATAGCTATCAGTGACCAACAAGAATCATCATAAAGAGTGATTGTAGACCTTTCTGATTACCCGTGGTACCCGAAGTACCACGTGTTTAAAAATGATGTCAAAATACATTGAATCCTATGGAAAACACGCTTTAATGGTAAACCAAAGGCACCCCACAAAAGCCATACAAGAAGCCATTTTGTGCTTTACATATTTTTGAGTTACTGAAAATGGGCTATCCGTGACAGATCTTTCTAAAACACCCGTAAAACATCATGTGACATTCGTTAAAAATGGACTTCGAGAGCTGTAAATGGGTGCACCCTCAGGCCTCGTGCTGTATTTTTCATACAGACTCCGGCTCCGGCCGAGACGCACGACGGTGCTTTAACTAACATAGCTAGCCAGACATCTAAAACTACATGTAGCTAGGTAAATTACTGAACTCACCGCGCAAATCATGTGCAATATGATTTCTACAATTCCAAGAGCTGATTTCTCCGCCATTTCTTTACTATCGTGAAGTTAGATATAAGCCGGCTTTTTGGTCAAGATAAGCCTCAAATTTGACTTGACAATTGACGAGGGAATCCAAAAATAATCAGTAAAATGAAGCCACTAAAGTTGAGACTGTGTTGCCCGATTTCGGGGCCCACTATTCAGTCAAGGAACGGAACAAATCCAAACACGATTTCACGGAAAATCCTAAATTCTTTATGATAACAGAGTTCGTTTACTGGCGAAGAAACCCTATGCACCTACTTATAATACTGAACCTTTCTATTATCACGTAAAATTTGCAAGAAGGATATATAGTAACTTAGTCTCGCGTGGCCAGACCGCTATTTCCGCGCAGGGCGTTTATCGCTTGCAGTATAAGCGCCCGCGCAGAAAAGGGTCTGGGAGGTTTCACAGTATCAACTCGTAATGAGGCCAACAGATTTTGTTGGGCGTTGATTGATTACACGTGACACGTTGTTGATTACACGTGACATAATCTTAAACACACAGGGCTATTACAAAGCTAATATATCAACACGTTTGAAAGTGTGAAAACCAAGTCAGCACGGCATGTGAAACCTCCCAGACCCTTTTCTACGCAGGCGCTTATACTGCAAGCGATAAACGCCCTGCGCGGAAATAGCGGTCTGGCCACGCGAGACTAATAGTAGCTAACTATTATGAGCACACTAAAGTGTGCTAAACTGATGTCTCCAGTTTTAGCACATTACACATGTGCTATTTTTACAAGTGTGCTATTTTAACACATTAAAGTGAGCTATATTATAATTGTGTTATATTGCTATAATTATAATGAATTCAAAATAACTTGAAATATACATATTACACATGTAGCTACATGTATGTATACTAGGGGAAATGCACAGCATTGAGGGGCGAGCCTGGTGCTTTGATAGATGCATGTATACACTTACGTAGCTACCACTGATGACTTCACATGCAATTTGACATTGTAATAATTATAGCACAGGGAATAAAACATGTACAGTTCAGTCTTAGTGTAGCTATCTACATGATGGTCTTAAAAATTTGTACCGGTACGTATTTCATGAAAACTAGCCGGATATTAATTACAGTAAAGTAATTACAGCGGATTGAAATAACATATGTAATAATATCAATTGATTGCAAAAGGTATCACAAGCATGCATAATAAGCAAGTCATGGATGGTATGAGCTACGTATTATAAAGAAAAGTAAATACGTGGTGAGGCCCCGTGACTTTTAAGGAAGATCTTATATCTTTTATATAAACAACATCTAATAGTCATCTATCTTTTATATTGTAGAAAATTATGTAGCTGGCTATAGGGCAGCAAGGCAGCTGATACTATACTTCAATGTATCTATCCAGCCATTCAGTGCTATATGCAATCCTAACATCAAATGATCAGCTTTACTATTGCTTACTAGGCTTTGATTAGAAAATTGTATTTACACATTGTGGTTAATTGGGGCAAGCCAAAGATTACGGCCACTCCATATTAGGCTGGTAGGGTCAACCATGCACGAACAATGAAACGGCAAAGATTACGGCCACTCCATATTTGGCTGGTAGGGTCAACCATGCACGAACAATGAAACGGCAAAGATTACGGCCACTACTGACTTTATGCATGCATCCTCAGGCTCACCCCCTGATGTTGAAACATCTGTCTAGTAAATTATGGTTAGCACTTGAATGGTATATACACGCCTATGGTTAGCATTTAATGGTTCGTGTGCTATGGCTAGCACTCCACGTGTTTTATGTAATGCTTGTAATGTTTGATGTAATGTTGGTTTGCACTTAAACGGCTTTCAGCCATATAAAGGGATTTTGATGTATCAAGCAAGCAAGTGAGCAAGCAAGCAAGAAGACAGATTTCACTGTTGATCCCATATGGTGGGGCTCGCTAAGGCTCGCCCTCGCCCCAATAATTTTATACAATACTATGACACTTTCTAAACTGCTGCATTACATCCAGTTCAGTTCACTTTGGTGGATTCATACTGTAGCAGAACTCAGTAGCGGCTAAATTGCATGCTGATATGGAATGGCTGAAATGATAGTGATTCTCTTTAATGCAGTCTGGATCTAAAATATAATACATGCACAATAAGTACGATGAATTCTTATAACCTGGTGTGATCCCTTTTGCAGTGCCATGTATACAATATCCTGTAGTTTGAATTCCTGTAAGACAAAATTATGTTCTATATATTTATACATTCTACATTACATGCATTGATGCTTACATGTATATCTATAGACGAAACTGATGATAGCTAACTGCTCGACAACCTCACAATTTGAATATAGTTCCACACTGAAAGTAAACATATCAGCTAGCTAGCTAAATGTTAACATGTAACATACCTATTTTCTATGCAGATATAGCAGTAGGCCATAGATCTTTAACAGAAAAGTGTTCTTACATTCACACATGCAGAGTAATAACACGTACCTCAGAGTGTTACCATGCATGTATCAGATGAATCGGCTCACAGGATATGAATAGGCTATGGTCAGCTCTCTACATATGCATCAGTCTTCCTGTACTTCTGTGTTGGGATTGCTCTCTTCTAAATTCAGCTAGGCTTAAGTCTATTATGCTTTTATTATTCTTTCCGGAAATTCATTTAAAATCACCTATTATTCTTGAAATTATTCCCACAAAAAATGCACTTTTAACCAAACTTGCTAGTACAAATAATATTACAACAAATAATTACCTTAAAATTAAGTATGAAAGCTGTCAGCAGCAAAAGATTTCCTCAGATGTTGCCATAGATACGAGAAATATTTTAAATTTGTACAAGTGTGAGTGTATAATGGCTTGGAAAACAAGACAACCGCCTTGATTTTAAATATATCAGTGATTATAAAGTAAGTTTCTTGTACTTTTAAGCTACAAGTGTTAGTTTATAACACAGTGTAAATTAGAATATCCTATTATTCCGGAATTATTCTCAATTCTTTTTTCATCCGATTATTCCCAAAATTATTCCAGTATAATAGACGCATGCCTAAATTCAGCTTCATAATATTGAGCAACTTCATTTTACTTTCGCCAGGCCAGACATGAGTGATGTGATGCATGTCATTTCAGCTGACCAAACCAAACAGTGGGAGAAAGAAAAGTGCTAGTAATTAACTTAATTAATGGATATTTTTATGAACACTGTAAAAGTTAACTGATATACTTGAAAAATGATATGTAGTTGTCACGTACGTATATGAAGTTCATGTACTTACAGTGTTCATAAAAATATTTTCCATTAAGTTACTATACAGTTTTCTGTCTCCCACTGTTCGGTTTGGTCAGCTGATCATGAAATGACATGCATCACATCACTCATGTCTGGCCTGGCAAAAGTAAAATGAAGTTGCATAATACTGCAAAGCAGACCGCCATCTAAGGCTCAGGCTTGAAACCAGCTGCTGCTGCTACTGAATAATATAATATGAACACCACAAATAATGCAGAGCCGGAACGTGTCACCTGACAGCCAGCTCAGCACTGCCGCGGGGAAGCCGGACACAAACGGTGGTATTTTTCTGTAAACAGCACTCGAGTGAAAACTTCTAGCTAAGTGTTCTAACATAGATAAATATTTAACCATACACAGGATGTGAAACTGTGACATCACGAAAACACTCCGCACCTACAGGGAAATTATCCCAACTCTTTGGCTCGCTATAACTCCCATATAAATGTTTGAATACGCAAAATATTTACATTGGGCAAATGGCAATACACAGGCTACAAATCGAAATGTACGCGAGTAATCGGTCCCACAAATTCTGAGAGTTTCGTTTGAAGTTTATATACCGAGTAATATAGCTACTTTGCCACCTTGGGTTATTTCTTTCGATTACAAGTAGAGTGATTGATCGATTACCAACAGATTTTTTATCCGGACAGCTGTAGCAAACAAACCACACAGCATATAACCTTGATTTTTGCAGATTAAATACTTCTAACCTAGTCAAGCCTTGTGTCAAAAAATCAGCCTCATAGCGTAATGCCCTTTGTGACAGCGATCAAAAATATGTGTCCAAGAAAAAATCGATAACCGGATAAAAAATCTATTTTACGGATGGAGGTTTGTAAAGTACCTGAACTTTGTGAAATTTTGTATTATAATACACCCACTTATGTGCAACTCTCATACAAAATTTGGGCTTTACAGCTTTTATAGTAGAGTAGTTACAATCGATCAAACTTGAGTTGTATCAAAAAATTAATTGTCGGACAAGAAATGCGTGTAATAGCCGGCTAACTGGAATAACAAATGCTGTAATGTTTCTACATGCAGACTAATACATCAATTACCATCATATATAGGCTCTCCTAAAGCATTAAACCTCTTATAGACACTGCATAATAGCTGGCTTACTATAGCTAGCTAATATACGTGCAGCCTATAGTATAGGCTGCACGTATATTAGCTAGCTATAGTAAGCCAGCTCTTATGCAGTGTCTATAAGAGTTTTAATGCTTTAGGAGAGCCTACATGATGGTAATTGATGTATTAGTCCGCATGTAGAAGCATTACAGCATTTGTTATTCCAGTTAGCCGGCTATTACACGCATTTCGTGTCCGACAATTGACTTTTTGATACAACTCAAGTTTGATCGATTGTAACTACTCTACTATAAAAGTTGTAAAGCCCAAATTTTGTATGAGAGTTGCACATAAGTGTATGTATTATTATACAAAATTTCACAAAGTTCAGCTGCTGTTTAGGTACTTTACAAACCTCCGTCTGTAAAATAGATTTTTTTGTCTGGTTATCAATTTTTTTTCTAGGACACATATTTTTGATCACTGTCACAAACCTTTTGCCACATACGTATGTGCCATCCATTTTTATCCACCAAGTGACTTGGATTTATAGTGACTAATCTCTTAAGAACTGCACTTTTCAACTGCTTAGCTTCTATACACTGCAGTGACTTTCGACCTACATTAGTTGATGCACCTGCCAAGCAAAAAAAGATTTAGGCTATCTAAAGTTTAATATAATAACCGTTATACAGGGATTGGAAACAGCAGTATATCACATGATCTGTATCTAAGAAATTTATATGTGGGTGGCAAAATCATAAAAGTATATTCATGTTACACTTCCCATGTGCAGGTAGTTTACTCATATACGTAGTCCATGGAAAACTTTCAAAATCACAAAAGTTTTCGAACCCAATCGCATGTACAATGGCGTCACTAAGCAAAATATGCACAAAGAACTCCATAATTGATCATTAATCACCTATTAGAGGTATGTATGTAGACTATGTACACAAGCACTTAATACTTGAACGTTCCATCAGTCGCATTCTCTGGAACATTTTATTTTCCATTCCAACTGCGAAAGTTTTCCCCCACGAATGTTTTACTGTATACGGCAGTCTAACTTGTGGAATTCTTTGTGACCAATTGCAATCAATTACAAATATTCAGTATATTATCTTATACTGGAATAATTGCAGCCATACGTAACTACGTACAATGCATATTTTCATACATCTATGAGATTTGATACTGCTTTCTAGGAAAAACAACAAAAATCTATACAAACCAAGTGTAGCTATACTATTTCACAGATTGATGTTGAAAATGTTATTGGTACCAACATGACTGTGTGGCCAGAATACTGTTACTGCCAAACCAATGCAACATGGCAACAGGGAGCCTGACATGTGCTAGTCAGATTAGATGTAAGATTTACAGTATATATTCAACAAACTGGGTTTCAACTTTGTGGCCCGTACGTACGTATGTTGTACGTATTACCACGACTAGACCCCCGATCTCTCAGGAACTTCATGCAGGGAGATGGTAACCATTTGTTCAGGACACTTTCGTATGTTGTTACCAGTAGTGAAGCACAGCATAATGGAAACACGTGAGGTATAACTTTGTAGTTATATGTTGTCTATTGAACCCTTACTAACTGGGTATGACATCACTGGTCATGCTAACTATTTGGTGCCTATTAATGTCAGGAATATATTGACAGCAGTGTTATGGAACTTGGGGTATTGATCTGGAAATGATGTGTTTTTGTCATATGCTTAATATGCATCTGTACAGTTTTCATGCAGATATCAACACTTGGGCAGTATTTAAGTCCAGTCCATATTGATAGAGGAAATTCATCAATATTTTCCCTTGTCAAACTTTTGCGCTTTATACGGTAACCTATTAACAAAAAGCTGAAACTAATGCTACACACAAAAATATGTCAGTAGCTAGTTACATAGTTCTGCATTTGCCTATGGCCTAACTAATGAAACAATAAAGTAATTTCAGCAGCACATCTGTTCTAAGCACACATCTAGCTAAATGTTGTTAGACTTCGTATGTCCTTCTTGTTCCAATGCTAACCAGCACAATCACGGTTATTACTCCAAGTGTGGGTAGTTCAAGGAAAGACAGGGCCTGTTATAATATATACATATGAATAGTAAAATATGGTATAGATAGCTACGTACGTATATGACAAGTAGTGACCAAAATTATTTGTAACATAGCTAGGTAGCTATATACGTAGCTTATACGTACAGTATATGTATGTAGCTGCATCACGTTAAGATGAAAATAATTGTTATTGTACCGGGCCTGAGAATAAACCCATGCAGTCTTATCTACACACAATATACGTAGCTACCTATTATGGTATCTATCTCTTTTTCTGTGTATGTATGCTATAGAAGTCTACATATAAATATTATTGAATTCCTTAGGAAATTCTGCATATATGATGAAATTTGTGTTGAAATAGTATACGTATCATGAAAAAGTTAGCTATTAAATTTTAAAGGCTAAAAATCACGTCAAATTTTATGTGTATAGATAAGACTGGTTTTCTCAGGCCCAGTCACAATTACGTACATATAATAAACAATAATTATGGATGATTGTTGTAGGAGAGAATACAATAGCTGTGTGCAAACAATACGTAGCTACGTAGCTAATTCATTTGTATGTAGCTAGCTAATTCATTTTGTACAAAACTCATTCATGCTCTTCACGAGCAAGGAGTTATTCGTGTGCTCAAAAATTTGTCGCTGGTAGTACGTACAATGAATCTCTAGAGTAGTGGTACTGGTGCACATGAGTGAGCATCAGTTAAGTTTAAATGGAGTGGTACCATATGTAGTTAGATATTCATTAATACAGGGGTATTGCTTCAGTTCTAAAAATTGTGGCTATTTGCATCCTGTAAGCTTTAAAGGATTCTCCTCAGATGTGGTAAAATTGTATTTTGTTAGCATAACTGCGTATGTATAGTTATGATAAAACGAATTTGAAGCAAGTTGATGTTTCACCATCTGAAAACCAGAAATAAGTTAACCAAACAGTTAGCACCTAAACTGCTGAGTGACAGTGACCTTCAAGCCTTAAAGCTTATTTCCGTCAGCATAAACTTTACTAATGCAATTGCCAAACTCACATGGTTAATGATGTTTTAGTCAACAGCAATCTTCTTCTAACAGAAGGAAAAATGTTTCTAAATGTCTGGATGCCTACTGCACTGTGTGTAGAGGATTGCCTAAACAGAAGAAAAAGAAGATTTTTCGAAAGCATTTTAAGGAGAAGCAAAGATTATGTACGTACATAGAATAAGTGATGAAGGGGTAAATGTCCCTTGTTCCCCGGCTATGTCTCTGGATCCATTTGCTGTAGTTTCCATTTGCAAGGATTCCTCTGTAGTTTTCACCATTTTATAATAAGTACGCAATTGCAGTAGTCACTACAGTCTCTGTGCACTGCCTGCTATATACGTATCTATCTGTCTCTGGTAGAGTTAAGCTGCAAGGTAACGAGTGTATGTGTTTTACTCACAAGAAATTTGCATGAACTTTGCACTTACCTCAAGTGTGACTTGCAGTGCTCCTTGCTGCAAGTATGCACTCTCTTGCCTTCAGATTGGTGACTATATATATGCAGGGCCATTAGTCATGATGCCATTGTCACTTTGTGGAAGATCCTTCTTTGTGGAGTGCAATATTTTGATGATTGTGAATTTCAAACACATAATAAAAGTAGGGGCACCCTGCCACTAGCTCACGCAAATGTTACTTTTTAACTGAGCTTTACCACACAGATAGTTTACTTGTTTTAGTCGTGTAAGTATTAATGGTGAATCAGTTGTACAATTTCTGCTATCATATTTTATTGTGTTCATAATTAAGACTAATTAGCAACCCAACTGTTACATGAAGTCATTGAATCATTATACATAATGTGTAATGTACCTGTCACAAAACTATTGGAAGGTGAGAAAGTTGTCATTTGGTTCCAAAATAACATACATACCTTACTGTACGTATATATGTAATAAACTTACTGCAGCGGCAGCTTGAGAATTCCTGAGCTGTTCAATATAGTCACATTGTTCCCTAGCATAAGGAAAATTATCTTGTATGTCATCACAACGAAATCTATCTAAATAATCTTCTTGAACATCTGCTGCATTTACTGCACTAGGAATTCCTCCAGCAAGGAAAGCAAAAGCAAGGAGAATTGAAAATATGGTGCACTGTGAAAAATAGATGCGTACGTACATTCATCATACATGTAGACAATTTCATATACGTACACTTAGTGTATAATTATATGTAATTCTGTTTATGCTATGTACGTATATGCATGCTATATAGCCACCCATCAACATATGTATTGTAAATGGATATGCAAAAAGCATCCTTAAAATGTTTTGTTTGGCAATGTAGCTACTGATGCTTTGTAATTAAAACCAGGCCTCTGCCTCTGTGTGTGTGTGTGTGTGTGTGTGTGTGTGTGTGTGTGTGTGTGTGTGTGTTATGTTTTATTTCAGTATCATGCTCAAAATGGACACTAGCAAGCCATGCTCTTAATTCTACGCAAATTGTTTCAGAATCCTGTTATGGTACATGTACAGCTCAAATGCAACTTGATAATGCAGACAGAGCAAAAGCATTTTTCTATGTCACTAGCACCCGAGTATGCATGCATAGATATACATGCCCACCAGGATGATTGTAACAGGTAATGACACGGATTCCTCTCACCTTCACCGGCCTTACCTTTTCATGCAGGTTTGCCTACTCTAACCTGAAACACCTGTTGGGTCTCTGTAATTATAACCAATCAATAATTTATACCATTTGTTTTGATACAACTTTTAAAAAGAAATCCAACATTAATTTATCACACTAGCTATGTACTAGGTATAATAAAAATTCGAGTGAATCCAACTCAATTCCTGAAGGCGTCAACTATTAATGATTGCCAGGAAAGACTTCTGGATTATCCGAGGCTTAGTCTTACATTGGTGAGGTGACTGCATGTGTGTAATTAGCACTTGGCTGCCTTGGGCATGCACTACCGAAGAAAATAATATTTCCGGTTGTCAGGAGTGGCCTGTGTAGTTTACGTAACCAGTTATCCTTCTTTTTGTATTGATTTCCAAGCAAGGCATGCCAATACAATTGATCTACATGAGTATAAATTTGGCCGATAAAGTAAGACTGTGTAGAGTAAAGAAACCTGGATGAAGGTGAGAGAAACCCATGTCATTACCTGTTACAGTTACTTTTTACACTAGGGTGCGGATGACATGCAGAAAAATGTGTAGGTTCTGTTCGTGTGCATCAAGTTGCATTTGAGCTATACCGAAACATCAAGTTATTGTACGGATCAAAGGGTACAACCGTTCTATAACTACCATAATGTGTCAACTAGGTAGTTATAGAACTGTGGTTGGGTACAGTAGTTATAGAATGCTAGAGTAGTTATAGAACTGTGGCTGATTGACGCAATTATATCAAAGAAACATCATTCATTGATATGACGAATGTGTTAAAAAATACAAAGAAGTTGTGATTTATGAAGTACGTACAAAGTACAATAAACCACTTAAAGCACTGCCACTTCTTTTGTATGAAAAATACAGCGCTCAGTGAGTGTCTCGTGACAAACATAGCACTCGGCTTTGCCTTGTACTATATTTGCCACTCAACACTCACTTTGTGCTGTATATTCCATACAAACTTGTGGCAGTGCTTTAAGTAATACATATTGAACTATCAGTTGCTGCCCAGCACCTAGCATTAACTGACCTGGCATATATGTATGCTAGTAAACTGAAATGATAGCTAAATAGTATAATGAATATGTATATAAATTAGGCAACTGATCAAGCAACACACCTGGTTGCATAACAAGATAGCTGAGATTCACAGGTTATGCATCTAGCTAGATACCCATTTAATGCAACCGGGCAAAACAATTAATGCATCAATGAGGAACATATAATTATCATATTTTATTATTAGCTTCTCGGTACTGTGGATTAATACAACTGGATATGCCTAATAGTCTTTAATTAGTTATTAGGGAGATTATGTAAATTGGGGGGATGTGGAGTGTTTGTGCATTTGGAGCATGGATGGACAAGGTGGAAACTGCAAGGATTGTCAGAGCTAAAGTTAGATATAAATTGTGACCACATAGTTACGTAAACTTGTATATTTTCGCTATATTTTGAGATATGGAGAGAGATGAGTCAATGGGAGGGAGGGTGTTCCAGAGACAAGGCAGTCTATTGAAGTAGAAGTGCCTAAGTTTGCTATTTGGTACCATTACATGTTTTAGTTTTCCTTTTGCTGAAGATCTGGTAGAACCACATACGTAATTGAAGGATATGTACGTATGTAGTTTGAAATGTCAAAATTAGTGTTTGGAGGTTTAATGGTCCAAAAGTTCAAAGGAGTACATTATAGGTAGAAGGTTTAGCTTGACTATAGCCAGTCAAAACAGTCAGACTCATAGTCGTTTTAAAAAAGTATTTAGTTGCCCTTCATTGACGTTGCTCTATTCTTAAATAAGATGAGGTCTCCAGATTATGGAACAATACATGAGTTGGGATCTGACAAGAGATATGTATGTATATATACAACTTTCTTTTAACATCTGGTGAGTGCAATTTACTAAACGTTTGACAAAGTAAACACAGAGTGCTGTATACTTTAGATAAGACATGTCTATGATGATTATCCCTTGAGTAAAGAAAACACCGGACCTAGGTTATGATATGACTGAGCAACAATTTCCGTAGATAAAATACTATAAGACATTTCCGCTTTGGATTTAAAGCTTAGAAATACACTTTTTGTTGGATTGAAAGACAAATTCCATCTTTTACTCCATGAGACAATTGAATTTAATTTGTTTTGTAAGACAAGGTTATCTGATGAGAGTTGTTGAATAATATTTAAGTAACATCTTGTATCATCCACATACGTACATCAAACATTTAGCAGAGTTTATACTTTTAGGCAGGTCATTCATGTACGTATATAATAAATATCTGTGACCGGATTTGACAAAAGCCGGTTTTGACACACACATCAGACAGACACACTTTCCACCACTAAATGATAGCTAACTAACAGTTCATGCATTCATTAGTTCTGAAAGTCTTTCAGACTGCTTTTCCTGTGGCTTGTTGCTGGGGCCTATCAGACATCCAAAAGTAGACGACTGCATGGATAATTGTCTTGGTCATTGATTTGGCTGCATTTTGAAGCATTTGAAGCCTAGAAAGGCCTCAAGTAAGACTATTTACATAGCTGTGTTTCAGTTTCATGGAAATTTTTACTCCTGTAACCCACCCGCCACCACCCTACTTTCCAACCCTATATGGAGGCATTTGTAAAAAATTGATCTAAAATGGTGGGAAATTCAACCAGCTATCCAATGAAGAGTTTTTGTGGCAAATCGCATGCACCAGCTCCTTTGCCTTCTCAAGATAAAATGAGTTTTCTAATTATTTATAATTGTGCGTGGAAGCTGGGTATTGTCAAATCCGGTCACATAGCTATATATGTGAATATTAGGTATGTACTAGTACATAATAATTATTAAGATTAGGAACTCACTATAACTCCAAATATAATAAATTGAGAACTGATCACCTCACCATAGTAGAGTCCGCGTATTATTAAAAATATTGCCTGAGTGATTATTCCAGCAATACTGATAAACAACAACCACCCTGCTACAGCTCTGAATCTGTCTCTGTCTTCAGCAATTTCTGATTCATCAGAAATAATATCCTCATCAAATAAATTGATTTCATTAATACTTGACAATGCTACTCCAGAAGTAATCAAAACTCCCAGACTGAGTGCCTAAAGGCAAATAACGGTGTACGTATATACATACATACGTACACATGCATTCATGCAATAACAGTAAGCACATCTTTATCCAGGATATTGTATGAAATTCTCAAAAACATAGGTACATGTACGTAGTTAGTGTTACATATGCATTAAGGAATGTGTTGACCATTTGGGAATAATACAAAGATAAAAGCAAGGAAGAATAAATCTATCATATACGTATATAGCTACGTATTTATGGCCACATGAAGTTAAAAATATGTTTTGTACTAGCTATATAGCACAAAATGTTGGCAGTGGAAAATGTTAATGAATTTGGCGAATTGATCTTTTAATTTGCCTAAATTTTACCTTCCAATGTTTTACTGTCCATATATGTGTAGGGATACCATAAACATAGGTAAAGTTTGTTAATAATCACTCGGTAAATCGTCAATGTCAATTTGTGACCAGATTTTGGAAAACAGACCATTTTGTCACATTTGGCATCATTTATATTTCTGTTAATTTAAGACACTCCATATGCCACTACTGGTCTAATAAATGGTTAAATCAATCACAGACAAGCTGAATTACTATTTAAGCATGGGAAATATTTTGGAAGTATGTACTTGTTGAAATTACATAGGCATAGACATGGAAATTCTATTTATTTCATGCGTGACAATATGGTCTGTTTTCAGTCCAAAATCCGGTCACATTTTAAGATAGTGCAAGCCAATCTCAACCCAAGTGTAATCTCACATTGCCAAACCCTCTTCGCACAGGTGCTTATCAATTAGAGATTGTAAGTGTCATGCCATGAGGGTCTGATACCGTTTATAGGCCAAGTCAACAGTGTCAATAACATCATATGTATCCATTGCCAAATACGAGAGCATATTCTAATTCATGTCTGAAAATCTATCATCACCAATAAAGTGTGAACATGCATATATAGTATATACGTATTCCACTTGGAATATCTCAGTATGGTGTGAAGAAACATTTTGGCCTGTGAAGGGTACAAGATCCTCATAGCGTGGTGCTTATAATCTCTAATCAATAAGTTCCTGCACATGAGACTTATCCAGGTGGTCCTCTCAGTGAGATATCTTCAACTGAAGGCAGTAGAGAATGCATGGGTTCAATAAAAACATGTAGCGATATGTATCATGCCATGACTAGTGCATAATAATGGTGGTGTATGGAGTTATAACTACGTACGTAAATCTAAAACACAGGAAAAGTTGATTGCACATAATGGTGCAAGTGGGTGTAAAACTGAGTGTCTATTACTAATAATTATATGATGTAATGCTATGATCATGGAGTGTCACTTATACTGCCTCAGATTTACTCTGTCTACTCGATTAGTCAGTAATACAAGGCACTAACAATGAGCCATTACCTTGGCTGCTACCATAGATGTGTGCTTGCATCATCATCATCTACTGGAACCTACGTACGACACAACCTAAAGGTGCACAAATGTTTTATTTGCCTTTGTGCACTGGCATATTATGCAACGATTTGACAATCTGTGCTGGCATCATGAGGTGCATCATTAGAGAATGAGTAGCTACGTATATACGTAGCTACCTGTGCTAGCTATAATGAAACTTGATCACCTGACTCCGGAAAGTACGTTAGTTTATGATTCCATAAAATAAACAATAAACCTTGAATTTGAAAGAGACCTGAAATACCATATTCTATTCAAACAACCTAAACACATTGATAGTGTAACTAACATGTACATAATCAAGCCATTATATGGGTTAGCTACAGTATATACGTATGTGTTTAATCAGTTTTCAAAGCATTGATTACATACGTAGATATTACTGACTTTGAAAACATGCTAGTTATTGTTCAATATTTAGCTAACCACCTTTCAATGTTATTAGCTATTAGAAAGGTTGTTTGTTTTAAATTTAATGTTCTATATAAAACTGAAAATACAGCATTATCTTTGGCAGTAACTTAGCTACGACGCGCTTTAATTTGTTAATGAGGCCATGCACATCCATCAACTGTAGCTGAAAAGCAGTTGAACTTGTTTAACCGGTTATTCATGCAATCTTCATTTTACGTGTATAGTTTCTAATAGCCTTGGGGGCGGACAAACACACACACACACACACACACACACACACGCACGCACGCACGCACGCACGCACGCACGCACGCACGCACGCACACGAACAATTTCAAGAAACCCGGCAGGCGCGCGCCCTCATCTGACTGTTTTATTGAAATAGATCAGTGAAAGAGCAATTCAAGAAACCATGCAGTCTGCTGAGCCTCGGGCCTGCGCTCATATTGACTGTGGCTACGCGCCTTTGCCATGCACTTCGAATTCTGGCTACATAGCTAGCTAGCTATAGCTATTAGGCCTATAGTATAGCTATACAATATATCCGGCAATTAAAGCACCGTCCGTTATGTTTGTCTATATGTCTGTATGAAAAATACAGCACTCGCGGATGTCTCAAGACAAATATAGCACTCGGATTCTCCTCGTACTGCCGATATTTGTGGCTCGACACGCCTCTTTTTCATAAGACCCGAAGCGGCCGGTACATGCTTTACCATAAAACTCATGCACCATAGCTAGTAAAACATGCATGCAGGTAAATTCAACTCACTGCGCAAATAGTGTGCAATATGATTTCTATAATTCCAAGAGCTGATTTCTCCACCATTTTACTATCCGGCGTGAACTTAGCTATAAAATTATAATAATATTATAGTTATTTCATCTGTCAAGCCCGAGGGTCAAGCCTTATATATGAACACTATCAAACAATTTGTAACCATGTGAACGGTGGCGGAAGTCAGCCATTTTTAGGTGTTTTAAACTATTATTATAAATAATTGTAGAACCTATCGATTGTGGTAGCTATTCGTTTTTATTCCGTTGACTCTTGACTGAAAGGACCTTTATTATTGCTGCTTGTCCCGGATTTTTTATGCTTGCAATTGACTGTTGACTTTGATTTTGCAAGCGTAAAACAGGAAAATGAGTAGACAGCCGGTGTTTTACCAGTTAGCTATACATTTAGTTTTACTGTAGTAAAACCAGACATGTTAATTATGTTCGAGGTAAAGCTGCATGCATTTAATTATAAATAAAGTATTACCCAGGCGCTGTGTAAGTTAAACCAACTGTTATACAATGTATTGCAATAGTAATTAAAGATGTCATGGGTAAGTTACGTGAGCAAAGACTCATCACTAAGGAACACATAGCAACGCATACAAATTTAATACTTCAGTGCTTTAGTGATAAAAGCCGAAATTCTTGCTGTATAACACTATAGACCAGTCTTCTTTTATAAGCCTCGCAACCCGCACACTTTTAAAATAGAAGCGCTCCGTCTTGTTAGTAACGTACAGCTTGTTTAGTGTAAAATGAAAGGCTAATACTGTCGTTACCTTGCTCTTCTTCAGAAGTAACTAATGACGCGCTTCGTTACTAAGGCCACGCCCATGATTGGTTATTTTACGAGGATGGTTTTTAATAGCCTGGGGGCGGACACACACACTCACGCCATAGATTATACACTTACCCGGGATTGTGTACCGAGCTATTTCAAAGGAACAATCCGCGTTGTACCAATCAACACCTTTTCTTTGTAGAGTTAGCATCGCTTTAGTTGGTGAAGGGAGTCACATCGGACGCGCTGTGCCGTTTTGACCTTGGATATACCAGCAGAATAGCGTGGTAAGTTAGACATGTGTGTTCATGTATTCTATCCGTTCGTTTAAACGTTTAAAATAGCCTGTACAGTCGGAACAGTAACATAAAAATGCGTTTCCGTGGTTGATGGCAGCGGTTTGGGGCTCTGAGGAAGCTCTAAACGTGAAGTATCAAATCTTGATAAACGCCATTCGTTCCAGCTTATAAATACGGAGGGTTTAAGGTACTGGCTGGTATCCAGTATAGTGGACTGGGGCTAAAAGTTGCGGATTTGTATCCAAAAGTTTGGAGTTCGGTAAATCTTTTGTACACCTTGTATCCTTTATTTCTGGTTATTTTCTGGTAATTTATTCATTCAAAAATGGTTCTGGAATATTGTTTAGCTAAAGTTTTAATTTCAACAAAATGAAATCTTTCTTGTTATGTTATGATGTATTGTAATTTAACACATTATAGCTACCTGGGTGTTTTATGTAGTCAACTAAATGAATGACAGAAGGGGACACAGAAAGCTAAGGCTTACAAGTAGAAAACACTTTAAGCCTAAGCCAAAGCAAGTCCGAAACAGGGTTCCAATCAGCCTGTCACAGGAACTGCAGCCTCCTGACTTGAAGATTTCACTGCCATTACAGGCATATATTAATGGACGTGTGAAATCTGTTGATAGCATACAGAATAGAGTAAGTAAATGAAAGGATGATGAGGGGGTTCACTCGGTGGGAGCTAGTAGTCATTGTTGTTTCTTTGGAGATTGTTAGTGAGTTTGTGGTGTGATTGTTTGTTTTCTTTAGTTTGGTTGTAGTACAATAAATATATAGTATTTATATATTTTTTAAATTTACTTTTAAGTCGAAAAGTGTTATAGTTTAAGGGGTGCTTTGGTTGGAATTTACGTTATTTTATTTTGTTACGTTTGTCTAGTGATTTTGTATAAATCGGTTTGTTATTTCTATCAGTGTCTTGGAAGTTCACTCAGCAAGAGTAGTCAATGGTGTCCTTTGGAAGATCGATGGTGAGTTTTGTAGTGTGGTTGTCATCTTTTATGGGTGGGCGAGGTTGTAAATTGTTAGGCATTGTATACTTCAGTGAGGGCACATGCCTACCGTTTTGTTTTGGTGGTTGTTATTATGTTATGAGTGGGTGATTCGAGTTTTGTTGTGTGTTAGATTGTTGTGGTTGATTAAGGGTGTTTATGTTAGAATATCTTGTTTTGTTTTGTGGTACATTGTTTTGTTGTTTGTATTTTGTGTTTCTGATGATGTGTTGTTTGGTTCAAGTTTTCGTACTATAGGTGGTGTGATGTACAAGAGTGCCAATTATATTCTGGTGTATCGTTTGACTGGGGATGGCTATTTGAACGAGCAACGATGGTGTTGATTGTTTAGAGTTGTTGTCTTGTTGAGATGATTGATTGAAAATATTATCATAAGATTATCATGATAATATTAAATAACAGTATATGGAGCAGTCAGATGTGTTATATTGTTTTTTTCTTCACGGTATCGGCTTGTTTACAAACACACCTGACCAAGGTAGACAACAATATTACAATGAATGTAATTACACTCTTGTCTTCTTACAAAAGGTGATCAAGAAAACAACCGACAAGATCAGAGACTTGGCAAGAAAGTCGATAAGAACAATCAAAACAATCCGAGGACAGCCCGCCATCAGAGAACAGATTGAGCAAGCTGTTCGGGAAGCGAATGAGGAACGATGTAAAAGAAATGAGGCTAGAGAAAAGAGAAGATTGGAAGCCTCCAACAACAATGTCAACAATGGAAAAAGGAACGAACAAAAATCATGGAGAGAAAGAAGAGAAAAACAATATAAAACATTTGATTTTCCACATACTACTATTTAATTGTATCATGTTAATTTATTGTAATCATGTTGGAACGTTTGCAGCAGACTCTTTTCGGCTTGTGCTAGAATGTTTTTGCGACCTGGTAAAGGAAAGGCTTAATATGACACAAAATCTATTTGTTACTGAATACCTGTGCTTGTTTCTTCCGGATTAGATTCAGGTTCTCTTCGAAACGGCACCATGTTAATGTAAAATTACGAAAATGTCACGAAAACCAGATATTGAAGTACAACGCGGAGTGTATGTGTTGATTGGTGTTAACGAACTCGGTACGCAATCCCGGGTAAGTGTATATATAATCTATGCTCACGCACACTGAAGTCCGCATGAAAACATTTCAAGAAACCAGGCACGCCTGGTTTAACTTCATGTGGTGATACGTAGCTACATGAATTCAACATTATTAGCTATAGCTATAAAATTAAGGAGGAAGCTAACTAATTGTATAGAGCTACTGTAGCTAGCTATTATTGATATAGCTAGCTAGTCGACTGAGAAAGAGTGAGAGCAACAATGCACTCCATATTCTTGATACGTATAATCTATTGAAAATAAAGTTTCTTACTTGATTGTTGGATGTGAGTAGCTATAGCTATAGCTACATGTGGAATCATTTTTGTCTTTCTAACACTTGCACATGCATGGGCGAGGTCTTACCTGTCCATGTCCAAGATGCTACGTATCTTAATCCCTCACAAATAGAAATTTCAATGAACTATCATTATCAAAGTTATGCAATTTAGTAAGAGGAATGAAGGAAGGTGCTGCTAAAATTTAAGAGAATTACTCTTCGCATCTACAAAAGTTTATGGCTTTTTGTCTCAAACGGCACCCCATATAAATGGGTTAATTGATCTGGAAAAGTCTCACAAAAGCTTTAACTACATGTGTAGCTATAGCTATAGCTAGCTAGCAGATTAAATCTCAGTTTTGAGAAAAATGAACTCACTTATTATAGGTAGCTAGGTAGAAACATATATACATTTATATTGCTATATACTACGTATACATGCAGATATATACAAAAACTTGATGTGACAATGTCAAACTGTGGCATCAGAAACAAACTACTGTCTATAGCTACATAGTTTTACATGCAGCTTAACTCTATAGCATTACTGGTTGTTGTGATTGTGGTAGAAGAATTGATCATAAACGGGTAGATCTGGAAAAGCTTCACCGTTGCTCAGTAAATTTTCCATCAATAGCTCATCTATGATGCCATCAAAAGTAGAGTCACCTTGGTTGAGCGGTTTTTTCAGCGGTTCAGTTTCTATTTGTGGTGCTGAGCTGAGGGCATTGATGAGTTCATCAAATTCTGCATTGTCTAGTTTTTCAGGTGACAGCAACTCGAGAAGGTTGCTTTCAGGGGATGTTGAGTGTGCGTTCGGTGATGACTGGTATCCAGAAGATGGTGAGTAATTAGTTTGAATTTGCTGGTGATTATGCTCGGCGACGGCGACCTGAGGGGAAACCGAGACGGCATTGCTGGCAGCCAAAGACACTCTTGACAGGGGCTGTACAACAGGATACTCTGCTGTACTATTATTAGCAATTGTAGAGGGTATATACAATTCTGGTCCGTAAGGAACAGTTTTGTCATGGTTCATGGTTGACGGTACAAATATATCTTCCAAGGTAGCATTTTCTGTGTAGTCGGGAATGGTTTTTACCGGCTGAGTTCCATCTTCTAACAAGGCTGGTTGTAATCCAGTTGTGAATGTATCTAATCCCATGTTACGAGCTTGGAAGAAGGCCTCCCTGGCATCCTCTGATAATGCTGTATCATGCAATCCATTGATAATGTGGTCTTTATTGGGCTGTTCTTTCATTGCATCTCTAGGCGGTGGAAAGTGTGGCTTCAGACTGTCTGGCAGACAACTGTTAGAGTCCATGACAAATTTTTCTTTGTGCTCGACTAGTTTGTATCCCCCTTTATCACCACTGTCTTTACTACATATTAAAACGTACGTATATACGTATAAAATTATATGTACGTATGAGTATATGTATGTATAATGTTACACATCTAGGTCTACATTGTACGTACGTATATGAAACATACTAGT
Organism: Spongia lamella; assembly: GCA_963930835.1. Taxonomy (NCBI): domain Eukaryota; kingdom Metazoa; phylum Porifera; class Demospongiae; order Dictyoceratida; family Spongiidae; genus Spongia; species Spongia lamella. The sequence goes on along the minus strand of OZ005747.1, from coordinate 3,459,254 downwards.
GTTGCCACGATATAGAAATTTCTTATGTCACATGTCATGAAAGTTTATGTCCCGATATGAATGACATGAAATTTGATTCATGCTACGTAGCTACATAGATAAAAATTATGAAATTTCTCCACAGATTAGTCTAATGAAGTGTGTTTATATGACCAATACTCTACAACTTATGCAGTCAAATCATGTATTTCAGCATTTCTAATTATTAAATACAATATCGATAGTGATTTTTGTTTATATAACATCACGATATAACTACATGTCACGATATACGTATGTATCTATATGTAATGTATGTATCATGGCAACACTAAAACATACACACACAATAGCACATAGTAGAATGGTAGTACAATTGCCTATTATTGTACATAGTATGTAGTTACTTATATCCTTACTTGATTACTCTGAATGTAATGGTGGAAGCATACGGTGTCTTAGTGTTCGGGATGTACAACAGCGTCACACACATCTGCATCCATATCCATTCACCACTCTTGGTAAGGAATCGATACACTGGACTGACCGATCTGCCCTGGAGCATTACTAGAGCACAATATTTAACATACTGTATACGTACCTTAAGCCGAGTAACATATAGCAATACACTAAATTTAGTGAATTATATGATTGCAAATTTAGTTTAGTGATACCGTATAGCAGGAAATTTTCGAAAATTTCAAAAATATTTAAGCATTTTTGAAAATATTTTTTTCAAAATACCTAGCTACATAATTATTCCTTAATCACGAGCTAGCTGATTTTTGAGATTATTTTTTCGAAGTCCTTTAAACTCAACCTTTTCAAAATTTTAACCTTTCAAAAATTTCCCACTATACAGTAGTACATTGCTACTCTATTAGTGCAGTCTCCAGTCATAAGTGACTGTTCTATTAGAGAGTGTTGATCAAACGTTTATAATAATACATTAGCGTTAGTCATTTTGCAGCTACTCACTAAAATTAGTACATCATCGGTTAAGGTATGCAGTATGCAATAGAGATGGGACAACAGTGTGATGCATCGATGTATCGCAACATCGTTTTCAAGAAAGATGTCATTTCTAAATCTTCTATTTCTTTTTTTAAACCGCCCATCCACCACAACAAGCCCAACCAATGCTCTAAATCTTTTATGCATTACACACAGCATTAAATTTTATTGATTGATACATCAATACATACGTATACAGGGGCAGATAGTAAATGCAAGGAGCTATTTAACCAAATATGGAGTAGGGGGTGTGGTGGGTGCAACCCCTTGGAAGATATAGGTTGTTTTATTACATAAAGTGCTGAAATGACAATAAATAATATATTTCATTGTTTTTATACGCACCAATACATCATTCTTTTGGCTTCTTTGATATATTTCTAGAGGGCGGGGTCTCGAAACCCCAAATACCCCCCTGGATCCGCCCCTGGTATATCGATGCATTGACACTAAATTAGCAGTATCGATATGCACATCAAAACATTATTATGTACAGGGTATGAGAAAAAGCCTAGTACCGTATAGTAAAAAACTTTGGCGAAATAGTGCTTTTGAAACATTGGCAAAAAAAACTTTGGCGAATCCAAGGCTTACCTACATATTTTAGTGCACGATAACTATGCACTCCGTAAACTATTGAAATTCTTATCGAGCCCGTAAGCAAGCGCTCGAGAGTAAATTATTAATTGGTGAACCAGCGCAATACTGTGAAATGAAGTTACCCCAGATAGATTTCCCTAACCAAGTGCTACTAGCCTATACTATCAAGCGAGACAAACACCTACAATTAATGCCATACGCAAGCGTGTAAAAGTATTGTTTTGTGTGCGTGTTTACTTAGTGATTATTTGATGGGATTCAACCACTCAAGAGTTGCATTAATAATCGTATAAGTCATCATTCAAAAGCTGACGCTTTATTTCATAAGGTACCTTGTAGCTACGTCGGGCTACGTAGATATTTAACATATGCATACATTCCGTGACACAAAATTGTATGATCACGTGCTTCATCGTGAATATTGGCGGAAAAAACTTGGCTGCGATTCGCCAAATTCGCCAAACTTTTTTACCACCAAAGTTTTTTACTATACGGTATTTCATCTTTGAAAAGATTATATCATTGCTCTCAGGTATTACCACAGAGAAAGCTCAAGTGTATTCTAATGCTTTAAAAAGCAATGATGTATTGTGGTATCATGATACTTTTGGTTGATACTCCTGTACCCTGTATCGTCCCATCTCTAGTATGCAACCACTGTGTATAACAAGCAGAAATTAGGTATAAGTTTTTGGGTAACCAATCGAAGTTAAAAGGCAAAACTTACATGCCTTGTGGCATTTAGTATGCTCATAGCCATTCATGTTTTCTTTAGGGTGGAAAAAATTCATCACTTCCTGTCCAATCATATCCTCAGCATCGAACCCCACAATTTTCTTGACTCTATTTAAGAATAAAACAATATTATATCAATACTGACCGAAATATTACATACGTATTATTTAATACGTATTTAAAAATTTATGAAATAATTTTGTGTGTTATAATATCACTACAATCATTTTTCTTTGGGGGACGTTCCATTAATTGACACATTGACACATGGCCTGACATATGTATGTATTTGAAGTTGAAAAATTCGCCTTAGTCAGATCTGGAAGGGCCTTTACATACCCATATTAGTACCAAATGTATCAAATCAAGAGGTTTCAATGATTAAACTCACCACACCTTAAGGCGACTCTGGAACAAAAGGCTATTATATTAGAAGGTATACTGCCGAAAATGACATAGTTAATTTGATTAGAAGATTCCAAAAGACTTTCCAACTGATTCATAGCACAATTAGAGGGTGGAAGGATGCCTACGTATCTTAAGAATTAAGGTCTTAGATATTTTGTTATAATATATAATCCTTAGACGTACGTGTTAAGTATGTAGTGAAAAGAATTTTTTTGATAAATTGCTAAATAATAATCAAAAATGTCTACATGATTCCCGCAGTGCTTATGATAAGGGTTAAAAATTGTCCAGACATTTGTTTTCCTATTGTAAATGTACTGACTTCCCCATTGATAATGTATAGTAAATTTGTCTGGTCAAATTTGATTTGGTCAGTCAAATGCCAAAGTTGGCCGGAAAATGTCTGATGACTGGCCATTATCATAAGCTCTGGTTCCCTCACCAAAACTACTACGTATACGTAGTTATTATTTTGGATTTATTATCCTAAAGGATTTGCCGGGAAAACAGTTATGGACTATAATGTTGGGCAATATTACGATATTATCGTATATCATGATATTAAAATATCACAATAATTGATATTGAAGAGAAATTTTCTATATCATAATATCGGCAGTACGATATTTATCGTCAATACTGTGATTATCGTGAGATTAATTGCTCATAAACGTTCAAATGTTATAACATCAGTAAAGTGTTTCATGCTATGTCACCATTTTAGTGCTTGTAATACTGTCACTGGTTAACTAATAAAAGTGATATCGTGATAATATCGATTATTGCGATAATTACTCTCATGATATACGTACACATCGTGACATGGAATTTTGCTATCACCCAACCCTAATATAACATACATACGTACATATTTTAAAAGGAAAATTTAGATGAATTTTACCTATTTGTCAAATGATTATTTTCCCCACTACACAGCATAGCTATTGTTTTTAGTGCACAGTACATTGTCAAACTACCTTGTATCAACAGAAGTGAACTTCATGTCCATAGTGATCACCGCAGTGAAGGTGCTGTGTTCTATCGTCAGCTCCATGATCACCGGCGATTCTATCAAGTGACACTCGGCAACCAGACCGATCACTTGGTATCCATCAATGTTGCTAGGCGACACAACATCACAGCCCAGGTTGTTACCATAGGGACTACCATTGTCTCTAAGAGCAACTTTCAGAAATCCACTGATATGAACCATCTGTAATATACATACGTATACTGTACACATGTACGGTTGGTAAAAGTACGCAAGCATGTCCATAGGTAGCAGGGGCTTATGATAATGGCCAGTCATCAGACATTTTCCGGCCAACTTTGGCATTTGACCGATCAAACCAAATTTGACCGATCAAACCAAATTTGACCAGACAAATTTACTATGCATTATCAATGGGGAAGTCAATAAATTTACAATAGGAAAGCAGATGTCTGGACAATTTTCAACCCTTATCATAAGCACTGAGGTAGCAGACTACAAAAGTTAAAAATTTGAACCTTGAAAATTTTTTATTTAGTGCATTTTGGTGTGTTTTAAAGCTGTTAAATACGTATACAGTATAATACGTAATGTAGGTAAGTACGTATATACATACGTATTATGTAGGTATGTACGTACATACATAAAACATGTACACTGTATGCAATTATGTAGTCGGTATACATAATTACGTACGTACGTACGTACGTACATATGTACATAGTACATGCAGTTTGTTTACGTATTTTCAAATAAAGGGCCTTGTAGGTATATACATACAAAATATGTAGTAAGACAGCTTCTTCATTGTCACTTGATGGCAACGACAATAGAGTAACCTTCACATGTGTACCACTGCCAGAGGCCAATCAGTCAACTAGTATGTACGTACCATCCTGTAAGATGGTTCTGGTGTGCCTGACAAACAGTCATCCAACTAGGAACAGGGGTGGATCCAGGGAAATGTTAACAGATGGCTATCCAGCATTATTGTCAGTATTGTAAATTAGTTAGTGATGGTTCTATTAGGTTATTTTACTATAAGCCAACCGCATTAATAGAGTGTTTCACTGCTCTTATAGTGAGTATCAATATACGTATGTATTTCATAAGTTGAAGTGGTGCCACTTCTATTCTGCTGTTTTCCAGTTCCTATCCTTATACGTACACTTCTTACATACATACATACGTATGTACATATATATATGTACATACGTACTTATGTGTGTCAGATCAACTATAGGAAAGTCTTAGTGTTACTTTTCTTTACTGATAGCAGCCTTAATGTAATGTTCAGTTGGGGTGAGGTGTGGGGAAGCATTGCAAATGTCTCATCTTGGATCCACCCCTGAGAAACTGATTACCACAAAACCAGCATCACAATAATCATCGATTTCACTCAACTTTGTGGTATCCACTGTTAGAGAACACCTCAGTTGAAATTTGAAACCATGCGATTAAGTTTGTGATCATGTTTACCCACCGCTCTATGGCTTTCCACAACCTTTGTTTTTTCCTTCTCGAAACTTTGCACATCGTGGGTGCTTAAACCATACCGAATCTCTTAACAATATTCAGTGCTAGAGCAGATGTGATACTGCAATTGCCGTATAGACAGATATTTTTGCTAGGTTTTATTTTCGCTATGAGTCTAAAATGCTAAAATTAATAATTATACTGCTACATTTCTTCTACAATACAAATCCTATGGGAAACACCACCAAACATGAAAAAACCCATGAAAAGGATCACTCTGTCCCACGCAGGACTCAATCAATAACACAATTATGACAATTAATCACCTCATTATGTTAACAATGTGCACAGTGCTGTTGTTTGTGAAGTCACCTAAAAGATTACTACCAAGTACAGTATATCCTGTATTCCCAAGGTGTGTATAATTTCATGAAAACTGTATGATATATTGTTGTTAAAAAAAACTACATACGTAGATCTGTAGCTAAAGGCAAGGCTGAAAGATCGTAAAAGCTTGTAACAGTGTGATACGTACTATTACGAGGTTAAATGTACGTATGTACGTATGGTGGTACGTATAACCCTAGAAAGAGACTTCACCTATATATACGTACGTACCAGCCCAAACCCCCTAACTGCTTTCTATATAGGCAGCTCAATTAATACTATCAGGATTGTGAATTATTATACATTACAACTTTGCTACAATCTAATTACAAACCCCCAAACCCCTAACTGCTTTATATAGGCAGCTCAATTAATACTATCAGGATTGTGAATTATTATATATTACAACCTTGCTACAATCTAATTACAAACCCCCAAACCCCCTAACTGCTTTCTATATAGGCAGCTCAATTAATACTATCAGGATTGTGAATTATTATATATTACAACCTTGCTACAATCTAATTACAAACCCTGTACAAGCTTGTAACATTGTTCTTGCCTGTGTTATGTACATAAGTATGTACGTATCTACATACCAACACAACTTTGTAAGGTTAAACAAGCATTGAACAAGCTGTCAATAATCTTGTCATAGGCTTACGTATTTCACCTGGTGAAATACGTATTTCGCATTTCACCAGGTGAATTACGTATTTCGCCAATCCATACCCAAAATACATGTAAGTCAATCACTAGTCTGTTATACGTACACCAGTATTACAACAATGTTTTAACTACGTATGTATTAAAATCAACAAATCATTTCATTTCTGTGTAGGATAATAAATATAGAATTGACTTCCACTGATGTACAAGTGTATGGCTTTTCTTCTATTAATTATTACATGCCTGTCTTTTGTTTTTAACATGTATTGGAAATTGTTATTGGCTGCAATATTTTATAATGAGCGGATACTAAGAACAATAGCTACTTGTTTGCTACATACTGGAATAAATATATAAATATTTACATTAAATATTTTTAGATACCTGTATCTATAATCATATATCTACGTAATTCCCTGGTTTGTCATTTATGAATGGATGCTATTGTTTACATACATACGTACGTATGTATGTATGTAATACATACGTACATACATACATACATACATACATACATACACACATACATACATACACACACACACACACACACACACACACACACACACACACACACACACACACACACACACACACACACACACACACACACACACACACACATACATACATAATAACTACATATTTGCTACGTATATTGCTGGAATAAAATATTTACTGAAAATATTTGATGTTTGTGGATCAAATATTTTGTACATATACGTATCCTTTGCCCACAATAATATACAGTAAGACCTATGGACGTATATTATTTTATGGATTTTAAAATGCAAAAACAAAGTTTATGGAATTGTGTATACTTACGTATGTACAGTACGTAAACCATAGTATATACGTACATACATAGCACTCTATTTTGTATTTTTAATTTGCCTACGTAACTTAATTCTTTATACACGTAGCATTAACACATAATGCACAAGTACGTCAGATTAATTATAATATTCATGTTAAGGTTACGGGTTATGCGCTTAATATTCAATATTATTTTTGGTGGCTTCGTTTTACTTCATGGTCAGTATCAGTGATGAATATAAGTATAAGCGATTATTGAAAACCACTTTTAAATCGTGTGGGAAGCCTTTCTTCCTCGAAAGTTACCATATGCGCAATTGAAAATGCGAGCTGAAATGCACGAATTCACTATTCATTAATAATGTCAATTTTCAGCGAGTTCAGCCAATTCTAGCTACTACTATCGATATAAAGAAATATTATCTAGGTCCTGTCGTGGAGATTTTGTGAAATAAACGCTGTACAAATTGACCGTAAAGCTTAAAAGCCTCGCCAGCAGCCATCTTTTAGTGGCTCTTACAGCCGGTGGCATGAAACAAGTTTAGTCCTGAATTCACAAAGCGTTTATTTCACAAAATCTCCACGACAGGACCTAGATAATGTTTCTTTATATCAATGCTAGTAGCTAGAATTGGCTGAAAATTGGTATTTTTGATGAATATTGAAGCTGTGCATTTCAATTGCGGGTGTGGTAAATTTAGAGGAAGAAAGGCTCCCCACACGATTTAAAAGTGGTTTTCAATGATCGCTTATACTTGTATTCATCACTGATACTGACCATGAAGTAAAACTGAGCATTGTGATGGATTATTAAGCCAAAATAATGATCACGCCACCAAAAATAATATTGAATATTAAGCGCATAACCCGTAACCTTAAAAACTGAGACAATTTATCCACAATACGTAAGTCATCATAATAAAATAATTATTATTGCAGCAGTAATTTCCATATGAGTTTCCAAACTATGGTTTTTCCACTGGTTACGTACATAGGTCTTGCATTGATTTAAACTTTACATACGTACGTATGTGCGTAGCTGTGTATCTTAGTTTACACAGAGGCAATTTCAAAAGTGATGTACGTGTGTACTTGCACACATACACATGTACATACGTAGTTGATCATTACAATTACCATTTCTGCACATATTCGTATGTGCATAATGATGCTATTGGTTTGTTTATGTTAGCATTTATGTATAAAACATTATTTGAAATCATAAAAAGTTATTGTGTGTTATACGTATATAGCAAATGCTAAACAAAAACACCTTGGGTGTAAAAAAAGTGCGAGGCCAATCAGAAGCAGCATTGCAAACAGGTGCGACCAAAAACTTTGATATCAGTTGAGGCCAAGAAGTTACTTATCACAATCTTTTTCACTACTTGAATGACATACAATAGTTTATAGCATATTTTCACAACTATGATTGGCTTTGTCACTTGGCCACCTTTATTAATAATGATGGTGTGAAAAAGGTGGCCAAGTGACAAAGCCAATCATAGTTGTGAAAATATGCTATAAACTATTGTATGTCATTCAAGTAGTGAAAAAGATTGTGATAAGTAACTTCTTGGCCTCAACTGATATCAAAGTTTTTGGTCGCACCTGTTTGCAATGCTGCTTCTGATTGGCCTCGCACTTTTTTTACACCCAAGGTGTTTTTGTTTAGCATATCACTACTTTTTTGGAAACAGATGTTAGCTACGTATTACTAGCAAGCAGCAGAGAAGTACTGCATGGCAGAGGCATAGCTAGGGGTGGGCATGGTGGGGCATTTGCCCGACCGTCACTGATACAGCGTTAGATACTTCTGTTAAAATACACTGAGAGGAGTGGTATCAGCAGTGTTGTTATGCTGGTGACAAGTTGCGTGACAAAAGTAATATCATTTACAAGGGTCATATAGAAGAATTACTGATGAAGCCTCCAGCCTTCAACATGCATGCAGACTGGAGCTTTGAGACAACTGGATATCAAGGTTAAGCAATGCATGTATAAACGTGTGCCAGGTTATAAAATTAAGCACTTGTGTGAAAACCTTACTGTTGGCCTTGTGTATATACATGCGATCTTGTGTGGTTGCAGAAATTATTATTATTTCAAACATTATAATATATTTTCAATGTCTAGTAGATGCCCATTCAAGTAATCCAGAGGCACGTGAGCTCGTATAGTCATGATCATCGCTGGATAGTTTCCTGAATCTTTTGATCGAGTACCTATAGCTTCATGCAGCAGCATTTGTTATACATTACATCATAGCTAGGATAGTGTGCATACACTTTTCAAAAGAAGTAAATGTTCACATGAAAGTGGGCATATGTATGCATTAATATATACCAAAATACTTAGTTGCATGCTTGAACCGTTGCCCGACCATCAGGAAATGGCTGGCTACGCCCCTGCTGCATGGGCATAACTTGTACTTGCATAGCATACAATATTGTAAATTTAACTTTGAAGCTGAATTTTGAAAAACTCAAGCCTACAATTTTTTTTTAACTTTCACTACAGAGTGATACATCAATATAGATTGTGTATCTGAAAGTTTATGCAAATCATTTCAAGGGGGTCCAAGTTATGGCAACTATCAACCTGCAGTGTAATAGCTTTTCTCAAATACATTCAAGTGTTTACTTCAGGCTGAAAGTAGTAAGACAGGTAGAGCATACATAGGAAAAGTGCTGATACAAATTTGGCTGAAATCCATGAAGAAATGAGTGAGTTATTAGACAAACAAGTGAATGTACAAAAAGAGAGTTTGAAAAAAACTTCCGGGATTCACGCAAACTCCCGCAAGCCCACGAAAAAGTGTGCGATGAAAATGAAAGTAGAAGAAGAATTAGAAGAAAAAAAACGACGGCCGCGTCAAAAAAATTTTTGTGAAAGGAAGGATTTTATAAGGCCGTATCTGAAGACTGGCTGAACCGATTTCGACGAACTTCAGGTTATTGGTTCTTCAAACAATGAAGGTACTAATTCTCGAGTAACGGGCGAATCGGGCGGGAAGGGATGGTTCGTCGTACGTGGGCGCACGAACGGCGCCATAAAACTCGCAATGGCTGGTACTTAGGAATGGTGACGCCGACTTCCACCATTCTTGGTTTATTGATTCTATATAGTAAGAACGTTGTGGGTCTGTGATAACTAAGCGATAGCTTTCATGGCGGCTTAGCTAGAGCGTTTGCGAGTTTGAGGGCGGTGCTACATGTAAATAACTCACTCAGTGGTCGCGTATGCTGCTTCTTCTTGGCCTCGCGACTCACTATCGTGAGTCTTGATATGTACACTACATACATATATGTACGTACATATACGTATATGTACATTTTATTGGACAAGTTAATATTGCATCTGTAACAGTCTACAAAATGATGTACTTACGTAGGTACATTGTACAAACCACACAGTGTACATAAAATTGATTTGTTGCATGTTGATAAACACTGCGGCTACTAATTGGGCCCTCCTAATAATGGGATCCCAAATATGGAGCTTTATGAACGTACATACGATGGCCTCTTATTATTCTTTCTATTGTTAAATCACGACGATCACACAGCATAACATCCAGTCACTTGCGACTAAACATTACGTTTTGGTTACAATATGTACAATAGGAATTCGTAGGATACATTTACTTGTTACGCAAGACTAGGCTAAGCCAATGTTGAAAGTTCATAACCTACAATGAGATGTTATGGCTACAGTAAAATGACTGGCTTCTCTCCCAGGAAGGGGTTTGTTGGGTAGGGTAATATATATGGCTTCCTATACACTTGTTATGGCTGGCTTTGATTTCTACTTAGTTATAGTTATTGTGCTGAACTTCTATGATCCACCCAAGCACCCAAGCATGTAAAACTGGGCTTATACACATATCATAATAGCAGACTATTAGCTACTATACAGCTACACTTATGTAACATATGCTTTCATCATGCATATACGTATATGTACATGTCATATACTAAATGCAACCTACATACATAAGCTGTGATGCTATGTTTTTTGCTTGCATGCAACAGGAAGTTGCTATTATGTGAGGACAAAAGAACACGCAATGAGATGTGTAACAGTATGGGCAAAACAAAGTGTTCGAATAAAGAATTCATTTTATCTAAGAATCATACGTATGTAAAAATATGTAACATAACATATGTACGTACATATACGTAAGTAGCTACGTACGTATGTACTGTGTGCATATACGTCATACTACAATATAATGTTTTTCTTTGTAGAATGAGCATTCTTGATGCTGTTAAATCAACAAACTTGTAATAGAAATACATGAAAAATGTATCCAAGACTAGCACCTGTGACTTGCGCAACTCAAATAGTGTATACGTACATACATACATACATACATACATACGTATGTATGTGTGTATATCCATTATCTCGTTTGATTGGTTTTAGGGGATTTTGCCGAAACAGAACATTATGCAATCTGCTGTCAATACATAGGAAATGGAATCAGTATTTCAGAAGACGATTACCATACTAGTATTGGGGATGAAATACATGTACTGTACATACACCAATTTGCAACAACAGGATGCTGAATTGATTTATGAATCTACGTATATACGTATGTGCATGCATATATTGTATACTGACTAAATAAGTACGTACGGGAATCTACACCTGTACATAATTGTAGGGATATACGTACCTACGTACGTACATACGTACGCACGCACGTGTAACTGTATAAGTTTATATAACATTAAAACATTTTGAGTTATGTAGTACTACAGTGGAAGCCCCTCTAAGACGGACACCATTGGGGAATTATAATATTTGTCCTTTATAAATAGGAGTCCTTTATTCAGAGGTTTTTATGTAAATGCTTGTCTAATACTTTTCAGGACCTAGCCCATTATATTCGTACAATGTATCTGCAATTCTGGGGTGTCCATAAATTTAAGAGGGATTCCACTTTATTCAGTATCATGATACGTATGTACGTACATACGTACCAATCATTATGATATACGTAACTTTTGTTATTGTACATATGTACGCATGTACGTATGTATCAACAATATTATAGTTATAGTTGATGATTTCACTGCTGCCCTTAGGCCATCCTTAAGTGCAGCATTGATATATACATATTATTATATCAGGAGTACACATAATCACTTACGTACATACGTATCTACAATATTATTTGTATGCAACTCACATTGAATCTGTAGAACGTGGATAACTGTGTCCTGGCCGCACTCACTGATGATCGCATGCGAATACAGAATTGACGCCAAACTTGATTCCCTAAAGTATCAATGAAATTTACATGATTATAATCATGCATATCACACATACATACATACATACATACATACATACATACATACATACATACACACATACATACATACACACATACATACATACATACATACATACATACATACATACATACATACATACATACATACATACATACATACATACATACACACGTATGTATATACATAGGTAATGTTAACACATGATTGTATACCACCTGTTTTACTACGTAGGTATGTATTTCCCTACTTGAAAATTTCCAAGACTTAAGGATGTAAGTATAGAGGTATACAATTACATATACGTAATGTAATCAGCTGCTAATGAGGCTGAACATGTTTTGCCTATGGGCAAGTGGATTACACAGGCTTCATTAGCATTTATATGTATGTGTGTGTGTGTGTGTGTGTGTGTGTGTGTGTGTGTGTGTGTGTGTGTGTGTGTATGTGTGTGTGTGTGTGTGTGTGTGTGTGTGTGTGTGTGTGTATGTGTGTGTGTGTATGTGTGTGTTGTGTGTGTGTGTTGTGTGTATGTGTGTGTGTGTTTGTGTGTTGTGTGTGTGTTGTGTGTGTGTTGTGTGTATGTGTGTGTGTGTGTTTGTGTGTGTGTGTGTGTGTTTGTGTTTGTGTGTTGTGTGTGTGTGTGTTGTGTATCTGTGTGTCTGTGTAATGTGATGCATAAATAACTATTGTAACAAATGGTTTTCACCTTCAATGAGGTCACCATGATTCAATTTCAAATTCTGCCTGATGGTGCCTTGGCTGTCATTGTCACACACTTCATAGATGGTAAGCCCAATAATCTGTGGCTATAGAAACAGTAGGGGACGACTTACAACTAGGTAGAGCTTATTCACACTATATATGATTATGATCATGATTATTATCATTTTACAGCATATATTTGTAATAACAAAATACAGCAACTGATAATCTAGTGGTGTCTAATAACTGAACAGTGACTAATAACCAAGTAGTGTCTAATAACTGAACAGTGACTGATAACCAAGTAGTGTCTAATAGCTGAACAGTAACTAATACCGTATAACCTAAATATTTTGAGGGTGAAAATTTTTGCTGCTGAGCTGAATCTCCTTAATTTTTTGTGGATTCAATTAGAAAAGTTTAAGCGCCTCTTTAAATTGTATTTCATTAAATAACTAGCACCATTATTATTAAAAGATACCCCTAAGTGCCATAAATTTAATTCAAAGGAAAAAATTCGAGGATAAAATTTTCACTATTATGGATGAATCTGCGAAATCAGCAAAAATTTTTACCCTCGAAATATTTAGGCTATACAGTATTCAAGTGATGTGACGTCTAATAGCAGTGATTAGTCTAGTATGTACGTACCTAACTCAACAGTGGCTAATAATCAAGTAGTGGCTAATAACTGAACGGTGTCTTATAAACAAGTGGTGTCTAATAACCAAAGAGCGACTAATAATCAAGCGAAGTGACTACTAAAATGTAAATGTAACTCAACAGTGTCTAATAATCAAGTAGTAGCTAATAACTGAAGTGTCTTATAAACAAGGGGTGTCTAATAACCGAAGAGTGACTAATAATCAAGCGAAGTGACTACTAAAATGTAACTCAACAGTGTCTAATAATCAAGTAGTAGCTAATAACTGAACAGTGTCTTATAAACAAGTGGTGTCTATTAACCAAAGAGTGACTAATAATCAAGCAAAGTGACTACTAAAATGCAACTCAACAGTGACTAATAATCAAATAGTGACTAATAACTGAACAGTGTCTTATAATCAAGCAATGGTCACTTACAGGAGTTAGACCAACATAGTCCCCACTGTCGTCAGAAACAAACAACACTGTGCCCATGTGATCAAGCGTCATGAGAAACCCATCAAGTGCCTGCAGTACACATACGTAATAATTTCATTCATATAGCCTAAAAATTTGAGGGCAAAAAATTTTAGGGCAAAAAATTTTCAGGGATTTTTTAATAACCACAAAAATTTTAGCCTTGAATATTTTGTCATGCAGACAATTCATTGCTGTGTTTATGCAATCCATGTGACTCCTAAAATCATGATTCTATGAAAATTTTAATCCTCAGAATTTTTAGGCTATACAGTAAAATATTCACTCATTTGTAATTGTAAAGAACCCACACACAAGCACACACACAAACACACATACTTACTTACACACAAATGTAAACACACACACACACACATCACCTTAGACATGAGGGATGAAAATATATGAGAACCATTACTCTTAACAGATACAGATGATGGACTTTTAACTGATGATGGACTTTCCACTGACGATAAACTGCTAACTGATGACAGATTAGAATGTTCTTGATCGCTATCTGTTCCAGACTTTTCTGGTGGCAGAATCCCAGCTACACGCAAAATAAATGTACGTTGAATCCCAGAAGAGATTTTTTATGTATGGCAATGCTGTTTTGTGTATGTGTGTCTGTGTATCTACATATGTACGTACGTACGTACGTATAAACGTATCTGTTTGTGTGTTGTATAACAGTGTACCATCATACGTACATTGCTATTTCAAGGGTGAATGAAACTTTTGCTATGAAATGAAATTCTTTTAGTGGGTAAAATTTTGTGAATTCACATGATCATCTATGTAGCACGGGAAAGTTTTGACGAATAAACAAATTTTGTCAATTTCATTAATTTTTAACCATCATAAGAAGCAACCAGAAAATCAGCAAAATATGTACCCTTGAAATATTTTAGCTACGTACATTTGTACATACATACATATATAAATGAATTTATATATGTACGCATGTACACTTGTATGTGCATAGTTAAAGGTGTTGTTTCATTAAGTTTCAGAAATTCAAACCCTTTATGTAGCCACCACTCTCTTAAACCTGGGCACATACCTGACCTGACGTATGTACATACATACATACGTACATACATGTACGTACTTCTATCCAAAATTTCAGGGAGGAATTTTGTGTATAATCCCTGGCTCATTAACTTATGAATTAGGCCGGTTTTTGTTTGGACAGGCAAATATATATATATATATTACATAAAGAATTTTGTGTGGGAGGATCAAAGCCGAAAACAGTGCTATATTGCAGATATACCGGAAACGCATGAATAGTGCTACGTATATCGGGTAGTTAAAGAATGGGAAATGACTTTATACCTCTTGTTTTTGCCGTATATACTGATGGACAAGGCAGTAAACAGTAGGAAACACTGGGAAACACCGATAATAAAGCCGTTCTGCCTAAAGATTGGTAAGGTTGGACGTTTTATGGTGGCACGCAAATTTGTAGAGGAAATTCTCTATAACAGTTAAAGCATTGCCTTGCTCGTGCTATACGAAAAATAAAGAAATAAAGCACTCGGCACTCGGCCTCGATACTATATAATATACGTAGCACTTGGCTTCATTGCCTCGTGCTATATTTTTCATATAGCACTCGCGGCAATGCTTTAACCTATATATTATAACACAGCCGCGAGGGGTTTGACTGATATATATGCACGACTCACAAGGGCGCATAGCGCCCGAGGGAGAGTGCGTATATATCAGTCAAATCCCGAGCAAAGCTGTGTTATAACATTTATGTTACACTTTGCTTAAGCCTACCTGGCGAAAAGTCGAAGGCGCCTCTGGTAGAATGGCGACCATTGTGAGTAACTTCATTAGACGCTCTCCAGCACGGTATCAGTCAAGATTCTAGTTTCTTCGACATTATTAAACTGCTGTCTCAAAAATAATTGCCTAAAAACTTATTAAACTTCAGGCCTAAAAACGGAACCCACAAGCAAATGTGTATGTAACATAATGGGTTTATTATACACTTCGTAATCTCATTAGAGCCAGACAGGCCGTATAAGGCAACTGTGGTATATAACCTTGCAACTGTGGTATATTCTGATATATCGTATATTGCAAATTGTTCGAGGTGGAAAAGTTTCACGGTTTTCGCGGATTAACTGGTGACTGCGAAACTTTTCCAGCTAAACTTTTTCGTTCTAGTTTTAAATTGGAATATCACGTCGAACACTACAGGAAGAAAATAGGACTGTCAATGTGATATACAGATGGTTATTTCGAACTCCTCTGCCATTAATAAGATTTCACGTGTCCACGCAGTTGGCACGCTGCGCATCAGCATTGCCGCGTAACTAGCTCAGGCTACACTGTGTGATTTCCAGCTTGATACAATCTTACAGCCACACTGCTTAGCCATATCTGCCAAGGTCAGAAAGCGACTAGTTAAGCGGTAAATATAATTATTCGGAATTATTAAGCAGATGCGTTCGATCAATGAAATCGCATAGTCTACGCACGTGAGCACATTTTGACCAGGGCGAACGAACCGCGAAAGTTTTCCAGCGAATTTGAAGTACCTTGTCCATCCGCGAAACTTTTCCACCTTGAACAATTTGCAATATACGGTACCATGGCAAACTGTGGTATATCAGTTATATACCACATCTCGAGGCTTTGATGTCGACCACGCAAAGTGTTATATATATATGCATGATCAGCGTTCCCACATAAACAATACTTCTGATTCAGATTACTAAGTGTGCAGGCGCAGTTGTAAAGGGGTTCCCAGAAATCTCCCCGAATCTCAAAATTGTCAATATGTATATCATTTACATATACTATCAAAAACTATAGACCACTAAGGAAATCCCTTCCAATAATTTCTAGATCATGCCTGTTATGTACATTGTGTAAACTCTAATGGTACACTTTTCTTACGTACCATCTTGTAAGAACTTTTGGAATTTCAAATAAGCACCAGTCAGTCGGATTACAGAAATCTTGTCCTTCGTTAAGGCGCTGTCCTCGGGAAATGGTAGCAGCGTTCCGAGAGCGGTCATCTGTGAATTTTGATCATCTCTTCGTTGATTTGTGCTTCTCTTCCCGAGCGATGTACCACTGTATAACAATAGTATGAAATTAATTTTAGTTTCTAGTAAAATCCCTACTATGCCATTAGGGACCTGTGAGAAGCCTTATTTATAAGCCTATTCACAGGGAGTCAGAAATATTAACCCAAGCCAATAAACTATTAAATAAAGAAAAATCCCAACCAGTGATGACTTGAACTCCAGGCATAATGTAATCTATTACATCCACAGAGCTTATGATAATGGCCAATCATCAGACATTTTCCGGCCAACTTTGGCATTTGACTGGCCAAATTAAATTTAACCAGATACTACATTATTAATGGAGAAGCCAATTATTTTGCAACAAACTGTCTAGACAATTTTCAACCCTTACTGTGTTTAATGGTAACATTATTCTTGAATCTTAATACAGTGAAACAGCTTAGCCTTATTGATAAGATCACCTCACTTACATAGGCTCACTATATGTAGTAGCAACCTAAAATACATACATATATTGTACGACTGCATCGATACGACTCCACATTTACACAGTATGCAGATTAGACATAGTTCGTCATTGCTGAAAATTTGACATTCCAAAAAGCTTTTATACGCCATTTAATAACTTGATGTGTGAACTAAGCTGTTTTCATTCCGCGGAGTCACATATGGTTAAGGTATTATTCCCTATCATTAAAAATACATGATATCGCCAAATGAGCTTGCTATATACGCTCGAAATTTGACCCTGCCTTATGCAATAATTCGCTCGATAGTTCGAGAATCCTCGCATTCCTTGTAAAATGGCTTGTACCATAGATACTTCCAGACTATCTATGCCTTTACAATGTAAGCGCGCCCGTATGCTATTCTTCTTATTCAGTTTATGCCACTACAACGACGGACTTTACGATTATAATCGTATACGGCCGACACAATACACGAGAGTACACATTTTAACGAACCTCGGGTATACATTGACCGTTGTACGCGGCATCCTCTCTTGATAACTCTGATAGTCTGTGTTGATCGAGGTCAATTAAATTGAGCTCGCTAATCTATTAATTAAACCGACTAATTACGCCTTTATGGTAAACTGAAGGAATATTATCGATTGTGGCTTTATATTTTCAAGAAACCGGAAAAGACCCAGCCGTAACGTAAGGTAGTCCAATTCATGTTTTCATTTTTATTGTAGCTAGATTATTGGTATAGATCATGATCCTTTATTTGTAAGGCATTCGTGGTCACGTGCGCTGTACTTCCGCTGCACGATATTTCGGGTTATTTCGATAATTAAAGTTTGGGCAAGACTTTAGGTTGACACTTGCATGTTGTATTGCAGTATGTGTTTGCACTTATTCATATAATTGGGGCGAGCCTTAGCGAGCCCCACCATATGGGATAAACAGTGAAATCTGTCTTGTTGCTTGCTTGCTTGTTTGCTTGATACGTCAAAATCACTTTATATGCTGAAAGTCGTTTAAGTGCAAACCAACATTGCATCAAACAGGTGGAGTGCTAACCAGCATTACATAAAACACATGGAGTGCTAACCATAGCACGGAACCATTAAATGCTAACCATAGACCATGTATGTATATACCATTCAAATGCTAACCATAAGTTATTTACCACGATGTATGAATAAAACTTTCTAATCAAAGAGCAATAGTAAAGCTGATCATTTGATGTTAGGATTGCATATAGCACTGAATAGCTAGATAGATGCATTGAAGTATCAGCTGCCTTACTGGCTACATAATTTTCTACAATATAAAGATAGATGACTATTAGATGTTGTTTATAAAAGATATAAGAAACAAATCTTCCTTTACGCTTTGTCAAAAGCCATGGGGCCTCACTATTTACTTTTCTTTACAATAGCCGATACCACCCATGACTTGCAGCATAATAAGCAAGTCATGGGTGGCATCGGCTATTATAAAAGTAAATAGTGAGGCCCCATGGCTTTATGCATATTTGCGATACCTTTTGTGATGAATTAATGTTATCACATAATTATGTTATTTCAATCCACTGTAATTACTTTACTGTTATTATTATCCCACTTTTCATGAAATACATACCAGTACAAATTTTTAAGATCGTCTGTAGATAGTTGCACTGTTGCTTGTACACTGAGACTGAACTGTACATGTTTTGTTCTCTGTGCTTATAATTATTATATAATTTCAAATTGCATGTGAAGGTCATCAAGTGTATACATGCATCTATCATAACACCAGGCTCGCTCCTCAATGCCGTACATTTCACCTAGTTACAGCTTATTTATTTATTGGGGCGAGCCCTACCATATGGGATAACAGTGAAATCTGTCTTCTTGCTTGCTTGATACGTCAAAATGGCCGAAAGCCATTTAACAGTACATCAAACAGATAGAGTGCTAACCAGCATTACATAAAACATGTGGAGTGCTAACCATAGCACGGAAACCATTAAATGCTAACCATAGGCATGTATATACCATTCAAGTGCTAACCATAATATTATTTATTAACCACAATGTGTGAATAAAACTTTCTAAAGCTTAGCGCTTGTATTTGTAAGCAATAGTCATTTGATGTTAGGATTGCATATAGCACTGAATGGCTAGATAGATGTATTGAAGTATCAACTGCCTTGCTGCCCTATAGCCGGCTACATAATTTTCTACAATATAAAGATAGACTACTATTAGATGTTGTTTATAAAATATATAGCTAAGAAACAAATCTTCCTTTACATTTTGTCAAAAGCCATGGGGCCTCACAATTTACTTTACTTTATAATAGCCGATACCACCCATGACTTGCATGCTTACTATGCATGCTTGTGATACCTTTTGTGATGAATTAATATTATTATTTCAATCCACTGTAATTACTTTACTGTTAATATCCCAGTTTTCATGAAATACATACCAGTACAAATTTTTAAGACCATTAGCTGTACTGTTGCTTGTACACTGAGACTGAACTGTAGGTCATCAATGGTTGCTAAGTGTATACATGCATCTATCATAGCACCAGGCTCGCCCCTCAATGCCGTGCATTTCACCTAGTATATTATCACTTTTAGTCATAGACAAGGGTCGCACAAAAGGCAAAAACCTGTACTAGGTGTTCCCCCAGCTATGTATGTAGCTAGCTATGTAATGTATCGAGTCTGAAGACTCGATGGGCTCTTGAATGTATGGTGTCACTGATTCTGCATGTGAACTAAACAGTCACAAGTAACTAACATTGATTACAGTGTTAAGTACGTATTGGTTACATTCTTATGTACGTGCAGGTGGTATCCACATCATGTTGGTGCTAACTTATATCTGAAATTTATGGCTATCTCTTGTAGTACATCCTCACAACCCACCCACCTGCATCTTTTTTCAAGTTTTGCTCAGACCAGAAACTAAGGTATGACTTGGACGTAAACTGATTACAACAGTATAAATGCAATTACTACGTAGCTAACTGATAGCTGGTAACTCTTCTAGCATGCACGATTTGCATTGCACTTCATTTCACTGTTACAAATGGCTAACAATGCATCGCTGATATGTTATTGGACTGGGTATTGTCATTCTAAGCACCACTTGTAAAGTTTTCAGACGGGCGTTGCATAAAAGGATTGGCTACAAATAGTTTTAGGGTACGTAGCTACTGTGAATCTGTGATGATTAAAAATGGTGTCAGAATAAGTCAAGTCGAATCTTATAAATTAAGCATTATTGTTCCGAGAGCATCTGCCATAGATAAGATATCTGATAATGTGTTAATGCTTATTCTAGATTGCATCATGCAAGCATGATATGTGTATGCACAGTTATTATTGCATTACTATGCAGACCAGGGTTGAAACTGGGTTGGGCCATCTGGGTCAGATGTGTCACTTTGATTGGGTCATTCGGGTCACTTGGTCAAGCTCAAAAAATCCGGATTGACCAGGGTTTGTAATACTCTCTAATATAGCAGTCATAATAATACAAGTGACTGTTCTATTAGAGAATATTGTAATTTCATATTGTTCTGTATTTTGGCCATTTGCCATGAGCCATTTACACTCTTTGCCACTTGTCCAGAAGGAAACATTGTGTATGATTGTATTATTAGAGTGTTTTAGTTGATTTTATATATTTTATGTATAATATATACGTATACGTACCATGGGTAAAAATGTTTCCATAGCATGTACAATATATTGTTTCCTTTCATTAGATCAACCTACCAATTCCTTAGAAAGTTGTTCCTGTGTTGCTAACAGTTCTAACATGATTTCAGTGCTCTCATTCATACAAAGCCAACATTTGTTGAAGGATATGGTGTTAAATGTACCCTGAAGCCAACTGCAGGGATTCTGCCACCAAAATGGTCAAAAATTTTATGGATGCTTTCTTTATGCAAGAGCAGTTGAGCACTTCAAGCTGCTATGGCAATAGAGCAAACTAGAAATTAGATGAAGATGTAACAGCAGCATGCATAACAAGTAAAATTACATAAATAATTATGCATCATTAAGTATGGTAGTACTTAATGGTAGGGATCACTATGAAAATGTATGGCTTCTGCATTTTTTTTGTACTTTTACCTAAAAATTTAAATAGTGAGTAGGGATTGGCCTCAGTGCTCCAAAAAGTAAGGAAACAAGGAAAAAGATTTTGGCATGAGAGAGCACTAAAGATTCTGGTTTAGTTTAATCCCTACTTTTGGCAAACCTACTGGAGGAGTGAGCCAAAGTAGGGATTAAAACTTTTATTAAAAATTAGAGTCTTTAGTGTTCCATCATGCCAAAATCTTAATCCTTGTTTCCTTACTTTTTGGAGCACTGAAGTTGATCTCTACTCAATATTTAAATTTTTAATATTCTAATTATTCTAGTTTGTTTGCTTTTTATATTTCACAGCATGCTTGCATGTAAGCATAACATTCTTTCAGGTCTCTAGCAGCTGCCAAAAATGTTACAGGCGCCTACTTAATAATTATGCTTGTGTTACAAAGTGGCTGTGTTACAGTAAATTACATTCGAAAGACAGCAAATCTATTTCTGCAAGGCCATAATATTATAATCCAGGTAAATTTTAAAATTCACTACAGATCGAAATGTTCGAGTTTTCGCTTCATTTAACAAAGGTACAGCATATTACAGCAGTACCAATGCATGTAAGTTGGTGCTTTTGGCTAAAGCCTGTTGTAATTTTATTATTCTAGTACATATAGCTACATATATTAATTAAAATATTTTCCTATATAGAATGTGTTCAATGAAAATTTTAATGTTGCCAAATCTGTGTTAGTAAAGGTTATTAATGACAAGTGTGCTCTCAAATGAAGCGGAAAAGGAAAAATTAAAGAACTAACTGTGTACTTTACATGTACTTAGCTAGTAGGACTTTAGTATCAATTTTTTGCTTTCTAGCTGACTACATTAATTTGTTTTTGAATATACGTACAATGTATGCATGTACTCATGTTATTTTGAAGATCTTGAAGATAGCTATTGTTATTTTAGAAGATCGCATGTGAAGATTTATTTTGAAATACGTAGTTAGCTACATGCAATCTCATCACACGATTGTGACAAGCTTGTAACAAGCCTACAAGCGACATTGTAACAAGTATGTAACAACCTTGTTACAAGTATACAAGGTTGCTCCCATATTGTTTAAAGGTTGTTTCATGATTGTTACAAGCTTGTCGATCTTTACACAAGGTTGTAACATGTCTGCCACAACCTCGTAATTTCCATAATTATGGGATGTCACATGTGATGAAACACTTCTAGCAAATTCAGTGATGGTGATTTAATGGTTCTATGAAAGCAATGAAAAACTTTTTTTATGAAAAGGAGACCACATGCACTGCTAGTAATAGACCTGTGCCAGTAGGACGGTGTACAAACATGTTTATTCAGTGAACTAAAATTTTAAAAGAAAGAAGTATCATGTAATTGTGCTCAAAAGAAATGGAGTGTGTAAAATGTGCCATTTTTGCAAATCCGGTCACATTTATTATAGTATGTGCAAATAAGAGTATATAGCTACGTATCTATGTTAACAATTACAAGCAACTAAGGGAATATCACTCGATATACATACATGAATGATTCTTATAAGTGCATGACATCTCTATAGCTACGTACATATATACAAATTAAACTTATAACAGTCAGATTGATTCAACCAGTATTGTATGTTAACCAGGCCACTTGGGTATCCAGATATCTAGAATTATTAGTCCATCTGGTTTAAATGACAAACAAACTAGTGTTAATTCAGTGACGGTGGCTCTTTGAAAATCCCCTCCAAAAATAAGCTAGTGTATATATGCTATAAAATTCACTACCCTAATAGAGCAGTCACTAGCACAGCTTTATAAAATTTTAATAATCAAGCAACCCCCAACTCTTATTTGCTTTCTGCAATATAACATTGGAAAGTGTGAATGTCAAACGATGTGATATGTGGTTGAAAAGTTGTTGCTCAGCAGTCTTGATGTATCAAGTGTGTGATCACATTTTGAAAGGAAGAAAATCCAAATGAAGCCATGCATGCATGAGAATAAATTGTTTGGGATGAGAATGGTGAGAAAGTGTTTGGAGTTACGTGTTGTGCCAATTGTAAGACTTGTTTTTATAGTAAATTCACAAGAAAAATTGATGGGTACCAAATACTCTTTTAGACTATCTAAAGCCGACATTATCATATGACACTGCATTGTACTAATCACAATCAATAGGGATTATTATATGCATGAAGTGTCATATAATAATCACATCCACACTCTATTTTTACAGTACAAGTGTGGTCGAAAAATACAGACATATTGGTTTATTGGTTATGTATATGACACTCAGTGTAGTGGTAACCCCCTACTGACAATGTGTTTAACCTTCAGTGTCATTATACTATGTAGGTGAAATGCATGGCATTGAGGGGTGAGCCTGATGCTTTGATAGATGCATGTATACACTTAGCTACGTACCATTGATGGCCTTCACATGCAATTTGACATTGTAATAATTATAAGCACAGAGAACAAAACATGTACAGTTCAGTCTCAGTGTGCAAGCAACAGTGCAGCTATCTACATAATGGTCTTAAAAATTTGTACCGGTATGTATTTCATGAAAACTGGGATATTAACATTAAAGTAATTACAGTGGATTGAAATAACATATGTATGTAATAATATTACAAAAGATATCACAAGCATGCATACATATAATAAGCAAGTGGTGGTATCAGCTAAGTAGACCTTGCGGCTTTTGACAAAGTGTAAAGGAAGATTTGTTTCTTATATCTTTATAAACAACATCTAATAGTTATCTATCTTTATATTGTAGAAAATCTCTATTAGAGTATATTTAGATAGTGAATGTTCTATTAGAGTATATCGATCTTTGGTAGCCAAACACTACCTATTATACTTGATGCTATCAGCTACCTATTATGCCCAAAATTATGCTGGCATAATAGGCGGGTCCCTATAGTTGGCTATAGGGCTACTTCAATGCATCTATCTAGCCATTCAGTGCTATATGCAATCCTAACATCAAATCATTGATCAGCTTTACTATTACAAACTCCAAGCTTTGATTAGAAAGTTTTATTCACTCATTGTGGTTAATAAGTTATGGTTAGCACTCGAATGGTATATACATGCCTATGGTTAGCATTAATGTTCGTGTGCTATGATTAGCACTCCACGTGTTTTATGTAATGCTGGTTAGTACTCCACCTGTTTGATGTAATACCTAAACGGCTTTCAGCCATATAAAGAGATTTTGATGTATCAAGCAAACAAGCAAGCAAGCAAGAAGACAGATTTCACTGTTGATCCCATATGGTGTGGCTCGCTAAGGCTTGCCCCAATTACATCACTGACATTATTACTGTATGTCAACACTAGTGTTCCAACACTCACTAATAATATATCCAATATCTAGCTACATACATATATGTAAGCCAAATTGACTAACTAAACACCAACTAGGCATGTGTCTATTATGTTGAAAATAATAGGATATAAAAAGAATCCGGCAAGGATGATGCTGGTATTCTGTACTATGAAAACAACTAATCTAGTGTAAGTACAAAACTTACGTAGCTAGCTATACCTCTAAACCCTCTAGTAGCTATCCCCTGATAATCAAAATTACAAATGCTGCTACAAAGTCTTTTAATATTGCTTAGATTGAGGACTTAGATTGGTACAAATTAAACCCACAATCAAATATTTCGTATGTCTATGACATGTTTATACCATTTGCTGTAGATGGTCTTTTCTTGCATAGTAATGTTATGTTTTGTGTTCATTATAATTACTGAAATAAATTTACATAGATTTAAGTTTAAGGCTGGTTTTTACTTGGGAATATAATAAGTGAATTTAAAAAGTATTTCTTGAAAGAATAGCTACGTAATAGGTAAAAATAACACACAAATAGATTTAAGCCTAACACCAACACATAATAGGTGATTGTGTTAAAAGGTATATGCATGGTTAGTTATGTGATTTAAAAGTGATAATCAGTAGCTAAAGTTGCTGGCACCTTTTAACTAGCTTCTTGAGCATTGCATTAAAGAAATATAATTATGTTTAATATGCAAGTTTTGAGCTTATGACAATTTTATATACGTAATTTGTGTATTATAATAGATATCTAGATAATGTTATAGCTACATTACAATAGGATTGTTGTTCATGGAATATCTTACATGTATCTGCATGGCTTCTATCCCACCTACATACACATGACTTTATTAAAATTTACACTTGTTATGTTAAACTGATAAATTGTTTAAATGGTGAAACACATGAAAATAATATTTCCAATGGCTATATTGTATTATACATACATACGTAGCTACGTACAAATATACTTAAGTATGTCATAGGTAGTACCTACAATGCTATTTTCTTCTCTTCATTCCAGTAAACTTGTAAACAACATTCTCTATATTGGCTACAGGATATTCCACAGTAACTGCTATTATGAAAGCCAGGGAGTATGACAGTACGACTGCAGCAGCAAATAGTATTATTAGTAGCCAGTATGTGTAGATGAATTGAAATCTCATTGAACAGTATATTAGATAGAGCACCATGATATGGAAAAGGTATGCCATGTAATTTAGATGGCTCAGTGGGACCCAAAAACTACATGACAATACTTTGTTAATCACACCTCCAAAACCATTATGACATGCATATATCATTAGTGCTACCCCAGTGCTATAAACGGTACGGCTAAACATAAAATACATGACATTTTCAGCTTTGGTAAATGGATGACCATTCCAAGTCTTGTATTGGCCAAATACAATCGTCAAACAGCAGCCGATAGCTATTATCCACATTACACTGTAATAGCAAATGAGGATCCACAAGTTAGACCTCACTCTCCACTTTTTGTATAATACAAACCCCAGGAGTATACCTATCAAGTAGGCATTGATTCGACAATACGGCTTCTCATATATAATATTCTGACTTGCTAGTATATTACCTTGTAATAAATTAGCATTTAGATTTTTGATACCAACTAAAATGCCTATTATTGCAATGCTAGCAAGCATGGTGCCAACTATTACTGCAAATCCTATCTTCCAGCAGTGATATAATAGTAACAAAAATATTGGGGAGATGATGAAAAACTGCATAACATCTGCCAGATACCATGGTATAACATAGCAACTATTAATCATCACAGTTGGATAGAAGTTGTTGATATATAATATATTGGTCCACCAGTACTTTTCACAGTTACTAACATTATCTACAAACCAAAGAGGACCTGATCCAACATGTGGTAACACCTTAAAGTATAAAAACACTGCAAGATAATAAGCTGGTGACAATCTCAACAGGCGATGCACATAAAAATACATAAATGGAAATTTTCCTTGATGACGATCCATTTCTTTGATGCTCAAATAAGACAAGAGGAGACCACTTAACACAAGAAAACTATCCACAGAGAAGGTAAAATTATCAATAATTTGAAAAAGGAAGTGTTTATGAACTGATTCAGAAATTTCTTGGATATTTATAAAACCATAATGGTATTGCATTCCTAATGAAAATGTGTGTCCTAATATTATCCAAAACATGCTGATCACTCTTATACCATTAATACTTGTAACTGCACTAGCAGGCTGATGAGTAGTCATTATGGCAGGTATAGTCTTGTAAAGAGAAAATGACAACATCAAATCCTTTATAAATTCAAAATACCATTTGCCAGACATAGTTTGACTTGTTTTTGGTTTGTGCTTAGTATGTGACTCATCTTCATTAATAGAATGTTTTACTTCACAAGTTGTTGAATGTGTTATGGCCTTCTGTGGTTCCGTTTCAGGTACCACATGCAATTTTGACAAAATATCATCAATGAGCCAAAGTGACATATCAACCACTGTACCTATTATGACAAGTACAATTAACAAAACACACACAGTCAACACTGCAACAGAACTATTGGTCCACCTGAGGTCCCTCCAAGGACACAGTAATGCTGTATGCTCGATTGAGGCTGTTACATCAATTGTATAAGTAATTGTATTGATATCAATGAATGTTTTACTGTAAAATGCTACATTTGAGAACAAATTGTGAAAATCCTTTGCATCACATGATGATGGAAAGCACATTCCTATCTCAACAGGGATAGTAACTGATGCAGTGGAAGATTCTGTTGTGGTTGTTAGTGTCATGTCAAAAGGAAAACGGCAATAATCAGTGTTACCAATATCAATGCATTCATCATAATAGCCTAGATAATCAACATTTCCAGTGAGAATTCCGGCACCAACTTTGCCAAAGGAATCTAAATAAGCTGCTTGTGAGCTATTGTCTAAATCTTCCCAAAATTGTAACAACTTCTGTGAACAATTGATCTGAAAATCATCTAGCCCAGAATCATTCAAATACCTTATTTTCTGCATCAAATATGGACTAAAGCTGCTATAAAAATGTCTGTTGCTTGAATCCAGAAGTAAATCATCTTCTGTTAATGCAGCTACACCATTTACATCT
The DNA here is from genome assembly GCA_963930835.1 of Spongia lamella. Taxonomy (NCBI): domain Eukaryota; kingdom Metazoa; phylum Porifera; class Demospongiae; order Dictyoceratida; family Spongiidae; genus Spongia; species Spongia lamella. Next base: position 3,430,957 of record OZ005747.1, on the reverse strand, counting down.
TGAAGTGTAAAGGAGGCCAGAAGAAAGCTAAGTAAAAGATGATTATTCATAATCTATATCAATTAGCAACAGTTACTGAGTTGTCACAAGCAGCGATGGCGACTAGAATACTGTTTTAAGTCCCAAATTAAAATAGCAAGTGGGATGTATCCAACCCTTTTATGTGGCATCCTCCTGTAACAACCTCCGTAAAATTACGATGTTTTACCATTTGCTCACACAAGTTCAGTCGAAAATTCTGATTTTTAACAATCCGGGAAATTTTAGCTACGTATATGCTTTAAAGTACGTAGCTAGAACAATAGGAAGTAGCCAATAATGATGGCTGGAATAATACGGAATAGCTAATAGCTAGCACAATTACGATACAGCATAGCTAAGACCGTTTTAGCTATGGTGTATCGTTACCTAGTCTCGCATAGCCAGTCCCTTGTAATAGATCGTGCGCGGCGCGCGCTATTACAAGGGTTTGGCTACGCGAAATTAGCTAAAACCAGTCAAACTAGTTTCAGTAAGTATACAACACTTACGTTTTAAAAATGTCTAGTTTAGCTACCTATTAGCTATCTGATAAGCACTGCTGCAAAGTCTTTAACAATATCAACACGTGTGCTTAGACTAGTGATGTAAACAATGATGAACCCATAATCAAATATTTCTCGTGTCCATGACAACTGCATTGGTAATGAAATTAATGTAATGTTGTGTATCATGAACCACGACAGTGGGTTCATAATAGGGATTGCACGAAAAGTTTGCAAAAATCATAATAGCTATAATGCCCTCAATAAATCATCTGTAATGATTTATTGGTTTTGAAAACCTCCCCCAGATCCTCTTTTAATGCTCATAAGACTATTGCTGAAATATAGAAAGCCTAACCATAAGGTATCCATATTTTTTACATTGCTGAAAATACCCCCAATGGCCCAATCCTCCATATTCTTTTTCTCAGTTTCTTGTTTCTCATGTCTATATACAGTCTACGTGAAGTAGAAAATATAAATAAAACTACCGGCTTATCTTTAAAATGTCCCTACCCAGATCTGTATTTTGTTTAAAAGTTCATTTTCCAATGCGAATACAAGATATGACACAAAACAGCTTCTTCCCGGATGATATTGAGCGTGAAGCCATGAAAGCTCAGGGCAACGCTTAGCCTCAGAACAGCTTCTGCTCTCCCCGTGTGAGAGTATACAACAGCAATATACAATACGTACACACATACAATAGACAACACACAGATACAAAAATACAATATCAACACATACATATGCTAGAATTACAACAATATTAATGTTATACAACAACCAATAAATTAGCTACATTAACTAAAATAACTGCATTCAACACAAGCTAACTAGAATACAATAAATGATTATAAAGAGTGGATGAAAAGTCATGTGCAGCAACAATGAATTTAGGAAAGTCATTCCACCACTTTGCTCCCTGATAGCGAAAAAAGTCTGTGTCCGTGAGAGACGGCATCTTTCAATGTTTGTAAATGTAGGAGGACACCGTGTAGAATAAGGACCAAACAGTATAGGTGGATCCAGTAAATTAAATGTCCTGTTATAGAGCTGATGCATGTGGTACACAAGCCTGAAGGTCACGGTACGGTAGCGCCGAATAAGAGTGTCCATAGGTAACCACCCAAGTGCAGCGCGATGTGCAGAGACATGATCAAAGTTCCTCAAATTCTTAACTATGCGCATGCATGCACTGCCCAGTTGTGTTGATGTTGAAGACGAGTAAGACGCTGTTTGGAGATAGCGGGGCCCCACACTGGTAAGGCGTAAGTTAGACGCGACAACACCAATGAATCAATTAACAGTTTTAAAACATCATTAGGCATGTGTTTCTAGTGGGCAATAATCCAATATAAATAATAAGAAACCTTTTTACAAACAGTGGATATGTGAGAGTCCCATCTCAACTGATTATCAAACACTACCCCCAGATATTTTTGGGTAGAAACAGGCTTGAGAGGAACGTCACTAACATATACTGCTGGAATCTGTTCAGTGACAGATACTTTCGGTTTAAACCACATCACATTAGATTTTGCAATATTTAGTTTCATCTTACTCTGTGCAATCCATGAAGATAGAGACTGTAAATCCTCAGTTAAACCACGGTGAACTTCGGCGAGGTCAATGCTTGAGAAAATTAGAGCTGTATCATCGGCATATTGCAACAACCTCCCATGACTGACTTGTGATGGCATCTCATTCATATAGATCAGGAAGAGCAAAGACCCTAGAGCACTGCCCTGTGGTATCCCTCCATTAACCAAGCTCCATTCTGAAAATTGACCATCGCACTTTACACGTTGTTTACGATCAGGTAAACCAAGCTATTTCTTTCTCACACATGCCAAGTCGATAAAGCCTCTGCAATAACAGAACATGATCTAAGGAATCTAATATTTTTTGTAGATCTAAAAAGGCAATACAAGAGGATCCCGCTTTACGAGAAATTGTGACTGCTGTATTAGGATGTTTCATAGATATTTCATAAATATTTCATACTGTTGTGGCTGTATAGTTTAACAGAAACCTTAGTTAGACTTAAGGATCCTGTAGACCAAAGTATTAGTGGCTTGGTTTAGTAATGAAATCCTTAGAAATGCATGTAATATTCATGTTGCTTTTGAGGAAGTGGCTTCACCATGTTTGAAGTCACTTCCTCAAGAACAACATAGATATTATTTGCATCTCTAAGGATTTCAATACTAAAGCAATCCACTAATACTTTGTTCCAAAGGATCCTTAAGTCTACTAAGGTATTTGTTGAACTATACCGTGGCTACGGTATGAAATAAATAATAATAATAATAATAATAATGATTTTATAGCAGCACATAGCTACAGTGAGAATTACATTTATAAGTATTTAGGTATTTATTTACAGTACAGCTAAAGGCAGCCTACAAGTCCTGCAGGATACCAGTTAATCAGTTACAAAGTTGACTGAAAAGTGTTTTAGGTCGGAGCGAGCATTGGCTACACGGACAAAGATAGTGATATGTATGTATATTATCAGAGTCAAACTGTTGTACAAAATGAGTCCAGAAATAGTGATAAAGTTTTGATTTGATAGTGCTGGTACTGAGATTTAAGTCAATAACTGGTAGCGAGTTCCATAGATGGGTTATTCGATTAAAATAAAAATGACGAGTATGATTAGTGGAGGCAAAATTGTGAATTAACTTATTAAAGGATCCTGATCTAGTTGTTGATATATTAAATGTCACGTAATCATGAATGTTAAAAGCAGGTGTAGGAGATTTTAAAGATTTTATGAAGAATAGAATGTCATTAAGTTCCAGAAAATACATTAACGGTAAGATTTGACACTGTAATAGTCTTGATTTGTAATCCAAGTCATAGTTGTTCAAAATAAACTTTGTGACACGACGCTGTAATCTTTCAAAGTGTTCAATATCCTTAATCAGGTATGGCCTCCACAATGGTGAGCAATACACCAATTGAGATCTAACTAAAGTGAGATATAAGCGTTTTCTTGCAATTGTTGATGGACAGGTAAAGGTACGTCGCAAGATGTAGAACATTTTGTAAGCTTTGGATATTATATTCTTATAGTGGAGATTCCATTGAAGATCAGAAGAAAACATAATGCCTAAATCTTTGATTTGATGTGTAGAGGAAACTGGATCCATATTGATGAAATATTCACTGTCACAAATATTTTGAAACACTTTAATAAAGCAGCCACCAATTTCTGGTAATTGATTTGCCGGAGTCCAAGGCTTGTGCTATAGTATCAGAAGCCACTAATAGAAGTTGCATGCTCAGTGGATTTCCCACGACAATAGGCTCCCTGGTATGGACTAAGTAACTCATTTCCCTCAAGAAAGGAATGCAGTTGATTTGATACAACTTTCTCCAGAATTTTTGCAGCTATTGGAACAACTGAGATAGGCCGGAAGTTACCCGGATCATTACATGGTCCACCCTTATGGACAGAGGTAACATTAGAGCATTTCCAATTTTGGGGAACTACACCAGATTTCAAGGATTTACTGTAAATTTTCGTCAGAGGAGTCACATTCTGCTCTGCCACCTCCTTAAATCATTGCCGCAGCATGTTCGAGAGTGTACTAATACTCATTTTCTTAAATACCGAGTAAAAAGCCGTGTTCTCTCCAGTACCTATAGTGTTTCTATAGTGGTTTTAACAGGAACGCATTGCTTTTGCTCCGCCTCGTCCTACCGGCATCATCGCCGCGTTCGGCGATCCACATCCAGCAAACACCCCCCAATAAACCAGCAGCTCATCTCTCAGGTCTTTTGCACACCTCACGCATAGATAAACTGTCGCGAACCAGTGCACATAATAATTATAGCTCTTGACTCAACACACGCCCGCGGTGATATGAGAGATTTTATATGCACGTGATGATGAAAGTCTATATGCACGTAATAGTATCTATCATAGCACGTGATCTCTCAGTTCCCAGTTCCCGGTTTTACCAAGCAATCTCCCGCTCTCGCTCCCCTCCTGGTTTTACCAATATCCTCTTAATATATCCTGGCTTCACAGTTTATCGCCAGAGGGCGCGAAACCAGCCCAGAACAGGTGGCACTTATTAGTTTCACATCTATAGGGGTATGTTGTGACAATGACTTACATAAAATTAAACCCTAACAAACGCGCGGAGTTTATTGCTAATGGTTATTATATCGTTTCCGGACCTCAGATCGAGTGAAAATAGTGTATCCCATTACATAACTAAGCACACGTGTAGGTATTGTTAAAGACTTTGTAGCAGTGCTTTATCAGATAATAGGTAAACTAGACATTTTAAAACGTAGGTGTTGTTTACTTACTAAAACTAGTTTGACTGGTTTTATCTAATTTCGCGTAGACAAACCCTTGAAACAGCGCGCGCCGCGCACGATCTATTACAATGGTCTGGCTACGCGAGACTATAGGTGTATCGTAATTGTGCTAGCTATTAGCTATTTCGTATTATTCCAGCCATCACTGCTTCCGCTACTTTTAAAGCATATAGCCAAAATTTCGCAGATTGTCAAAAAATCAGAATTTTCGGACAGATGTGAGCAAATGGTAAAACATCGTAATTTTACGGACTAGCTACTCAATCGTTACAGAAGGATGCCGCATAAAAGGGTCGGATACGTCCCACTTTCTATTTTGATTTGGCACTTAGTCGCCATCGCTGCTTTTGACAACTCAGTTGCTAATCAGTTGATATAGATTATGAATATTCATCTTTTACTTAGCTTACTTCTGGCCTCCTTTACACTTCAAGATGTAAATGGTGTAACTGCATTGACAGAAGATGATTTACTTCCAGACTCAAGCAACACACATTTTTATCGCAGCTTTAATCCATATTTGATGCAGAAAATAAGGTATTTTTATGATTCTGGGCTAGATGATTTTCAGATCAATTGTTCACAGAAGTTGTTACAATTTTGGGAAGATTTAGACAATAGCTCACAAGCAGCTTATTTAGATTCCTTTGGCAAAGTTGGTGCCGGAATTCTCACTGGAAATGTTGATTATCTAGGCTATTATGATGAATGCATTGATATTGGTAACACTGATTATTGCCGTTTTCCTTTCGACATGACACTAACAACCACAACAGAATCTTCCACTGCATCAGGTACTATCCCTGTTGAGATTGGAATGTGCTTTCCATCATCATGTGATGCAAAGGATTTTCACAATTTGTTCTCAAATGTAGCATTTTACAGTAAAACATTCATTGATATCAATACAATTACTTATACAATTGATGTAACAGCCTCAATCGAGCATACAGCATTACTGTGTCCTTGGAGGGACCTCAGGTGGACCAATAGTTCTGTTGCAGTGTTGACTGTGTGTGTTTTGTTAATTGTACTTGTCATAATAGGTACAGTGGTTGATATGTCACTTTGGCTCATTGATGATATTTTGTCAAAATTGCATGTGGTACCTGAAATGGAACCACAGAAGGCCATAACACATTCAACAACTTGTGAAGTAAAACATTCTATTAATGAAGATGAGTCACATGCTAAACACAAATCAAAAACAAGTCAAACTATATCTGGCAAATGGTATTTTGAATTTTTAAAGGATTTGATGTTGTCATTTTCTCTTTACAAGACCATACCTGCCATAATGGCTACTCATCAGCCTGCTAGTGCAGTTACAAGTATTAATGGTATAAGAGTGATCAGCATGTTTTGGATAATATTAGGACACATATTTTCATCAGGAATGCAATACCATTATGGTTTTATAAATATCCAAGAAATTTCTGAATCAGTTCATAAACACTTCCTTTTTCAAATTATTGATAATTTTACCTTCCCTGTGGATAGTTTTCTTGTGTTAAGCGGTCTCCTCTTGTCTTATTTGAGCTTCAAAGAAATGGATCGTCGTCAAGGAAAATTTCCATTTATGTATTTTTATGTGCATCGCCTGTTGAGATTGTCACCAGCTTATTATCTTGCAGTGTTTTTATACTTTAAGGTATTACCACATGTTGGGTCAGGTCCTCTTTGGTTTATAGATGATGTTAGTTACTGTGAAAAGTATTGGTGGACCAATATATTATACATTAACAACTTCTATCCAACTGTGATGCTTAATAGTTGCTATGATGTAACGTGGTATCTGGCAGATGTTATGCAGTTTTTCATCATCTCCCCAATATTTCTGTTACTATTATATCACTGCTGGAAGATAGGATTTGCAGCAATAGTTGGCACAATGCTTGCTAGCATTACAATAATAGGCATTTTGGCTGGTATTAAAAATCTACATGCTAATTTATCACAAGGTGATATGCTAGCAAATCTAAGTATTATATATGAGAAGCCGTATTGTCGAATCAATGCCTACTTGATAGGTATACTACTGGGGTTTGTATTATACAAGAAGTGGAGAGTGAGGTCTAACTTGTGGATCCTCATTTGCTATTACAGTGTAATGTGGATAGTAGCCATCGGCTGCTGTTTGACGATTGTATTTGGATTATACAAGACTTGGAATGGTCATCCATTTACCAAAGCTGAAAATATCATGTATCTTATGTTTAGCCGTACCGTCTATAGCACTGGGATAGCACTAATGATGTATGCATGTCATAATGGTTTTGGAGGTGTGATTAACAAAGTATTGTCATGTAGTTTTTGGGTCCCACTGAGCCATCTAAATTACATGGCATACCTTTTCCATCTCATGGTGATCACTCTAATATATCGTACAATGAGATTTCAATTCATCTACACATACTGGTTACTAATAATACTATTTGCTGCTGCAGTCGTACTGTCATACTCCCTGGCTTTCATAATAGCAGTTACTGTGGAATATCCTGTAGCCAATATAGAGAATGCTGTTTACAAGTTTACTGGAATGAAGAGAAGAAAATAGCTATGTAGGTACCACTTATGACATACGTATGTACATATTTGTACATAGCTACATATGTATGTATAATAATATAGCCATTGGAAATATTATTTTCATGTGTTTCACCATTTAAACAATTTATCAGTTTAACATAACAAGTGTAAATTTTAATAAAGCCATGTGTATGTAGGTGGGATAGAAGCCATGTAGTTACATGTAAGATATTCCATGAACAGCAATCCTATTGTAATGTAGCTATAATATTATCTTGATATCTATTATAATACACAAATTATGTATATAAAATTGCTTACAATTATTATAAGCTCAACATTTGACTGCATGGAAGAAACTTGCATATTAAACATATAATTATTGCTTTAATACAATGCTCAAGAAACTAGTTAAAAGGTGCCAGCAACTTTAGCTACTGATTATCACTTTTAAATCACATAGCTAACCATGCATATACCTTTTAACGTATATCAATTACCTACGTATCATGTGTTGGTGTTAGGCTCCAAATTTGCCATTTTAGAGTTTCATAACTTTTGTTGTATAAGACATACAGATTTCAAATTTACAGGATCAAATATCACTTTATCGTTGCTGAAAATTTGAGCTCTCTGTAGCATTTTTATGGATCATTAACTTGGCAAAATCGGAGGTGTGAACTAGGCTGGTTTTTGCTCAGACAATCACATATTACCTAGTTAACACAAAACGTAACATTAATACACAAGAAAAGATCATCTGAAGCAAATGGTATAAAAATGTCATGGACACACGAAATATTTGATTGTGGGTTTAAATTTGTACCAATCTAAGCCCTCAATCTAAGCAATACTAAAAACTTTGAAGCAGCATTTGTAACTTTGATTATCAGGGGATAGCTACTAGAGGGTTTAGAGGTAGCTAGCTACGTAAGTTTTGTACTTACACTATATAGATTTATAATTCTCAACATAATAGACACATGCCTAGTTGGCGTTTAGTCAGTCAATTTAATTTGGCTTACATATAGGTATGTAGCTAGATATTGGATATATTATTAGTGAGTGTTGGAACACTAGTGTTGACATACAGTAATAATGTCAGTGATGTAATTATAATGACACTGAAGGTTAAACACATTGTCAGTAGGGGGTTACCACTACACTGAGTGTCATATACATAACCAATAAACCGATATGTCTGTATTTATCGACCACACTTGTACTGTAAAAATAGAGTGTGGATGTGATTATTATATGACACTGCATGCATATAATAACCCCTATTGAATGTGTGATTAGTACCATGTAGTGTCATAATATCAGTTATGATAATGTCGGCTCTAGATACATAGTCTAAAAGATATCCATCGATTTTTCTTGTGAGTTTACTATAAAAACAAGTCTTACAATTGGCACAACACATAACTCCAAACACTTTCTTACCATTATCATCCCAAACAATTTGTTCTCATGCATGTATGCATGGCTTCATTTGGATTTTATTCCTTTTTAAAATGTGATCCAGACACACACTCGATACATCAAGACTGCTAAGTAATAACTTAAGAGAAATACAGAATCCATGCACTTAAGAGAAAGGTGGATACATGGTAGAGTTTTAAACTCACTATGACTTTAATCCCTTGTTCATTCTCCCTGAGATGTCAATCTAAAGTGGAAGTTATTGAAAGAAGTAATTCTCAAAAGCTAGCTACTTTCAAATATCTAAACTCAAGTCACAACGTAGACTCAAATGTTTCAACTCTGAGATCCAACAAAAGCTCAACTGCATCTGTACCCTCAGGAGGCAAGACCATCCCCACAAAACATCTCTAAGCTTGAGGCAACTGAACTACAAAATCTATGGAAAATGCAAGCATTAATCAAATCCAACAAAATATTCAAATACATATAGCTATGTCAGCTATACGTACGTATGAAGTCAGAAGATCAGACTCCTTCTTACATGTTCCTTGAGAGTACCACCTTCACTACAGCTGTTGACAAGGCCACACTATGTAACCAATGTTTTTTAAGGTTTTACCAATTCTCCTTACCAGCTACCCTCTATTCATGATCCTCAGCTTCCTCCTCGGTGACTTCCCTATCACCACAGGCTTTGTTAGAATCAGATTGGGGCTACTTCTAGGGTGTTTAAATTAAATGTATTGTCCAGGTGAATAGTGTTTAGAGTGGCATCAAAAGTGTATTCTTGTTGGCTATATACCACATCCTAACAGTAGCTATAGCTAGCAGCCTATGTAGTCCCAGTTCTTCATTAGTGATGTTGCCCCAATCTAGCTACCTCCTCTTTCTTCCTTACACATGCCTCATTTTCATACATACGTATAAAGTCTCCTGGCTGAAAATCCCTCTTAGCAAAATCTAATCTTCCCCTTCCACTGACAAAATAAACAGTGCAGCTAGCTAGCTGGTGTTTTACAATAATTTTACAAATAACATAAAACATTACTTACGTATCTGTGAAAGCAGGTAACCCCTGCAGCAGCATTGTCCCGGGAACTAGCTAAATATGAAATTTACTGTTTTGGATGGTAAATACAGTGGTTTCCTCACAAGATCTATCCATGCATTTTGGTTGCATCCCTTGGTCATTAAAATGAGTTGCATTGACCATTGATACTCTTTGAATTTTGAATGAGGCAAAGTTGACACCCTCCATAATACTTTGCTGTTTGTCACAATGAATGTGATTGGAGCTATTCTCGGATGCTCAAACTTAGAAACCACCGAAGCAAATCTTTTGATAACTACGTACATAGCTTGCTTGAATATACGTACGTACATACTTGAATGGGGATAAGTGTATTAAGATACGTACTAGAATAGAGGGCCAAAGCCTTTTAGAATTGCCAAGATACGTAGTCTCTAAGAGCTGATCAAAGTCACTGTCCAAGACCCTCTATTCTCGGACGATTTCCTCTATTCTTGGACACCGCTTTGTAATCCTACAGTACAGAAGCTACAATCTTACAACCACTACTACTTGTTAGGGTCAAGCATGCCCTCTCAATAGAGCTATAGTTTGTTCTTTTCCTCCTCCCATGAAGGGAGCTACAATCGTAAATATACAACCATGTCACGTCCTCCATTGTTGGACATCAATTATCCTGAATTATGGATGTTTTTAGCACTTTCAGTGGGATTTTTAAAAGATTCTTGATATATATTTCTCAGCAGGCAATGTCGTTCTATATTTATTAGCTATGAGCTATTATTATAGAGTAGTTATAAAATTCAATATTTGAGCATCCAACGATTGGGTCATGTTAGGGCTATAGCTGATTATAGACGATGTATACATGTTAGCTTTGCATGTTGCAGGTAGGGACCAGCCTATTATACTTATTTTTTATCTATTATGCTATACTGCAGTGCTCAAAAATTTGACCTATTAATAATATGCTCAATATTATGTTCATGTAGAAACTGTTCTATTAGAATTAGAGTATATTCACTTGTATGTGACTGTTCAAATAATAATTATGTTGAGTGTTCTATTAGAGTATATCGATCATTAAAAATATTTTTAGCCAAACACTTCCTATTATGCTGGCATTATGCTTGGTGCTTTGCTGAGCCCTATCCTGACATAATCGGCTGGTCCCTAGTTGCAAGACTGCTGCCACCAGAAGTGGGTCCAGAATAGGGCCCTCCCCAAACCGAACTCTACATTAAGCGAGATATAATATACTAGCTCGGTTAAAGCTAGTAATTAATACATGCAGGTATGCTTCCACTTCACCTGTGCCATTCCTGGAACTCGGGTACAAATTTATCGATACTCTAATAGAGCAATCGGACACAATCTAGCTACTTTCTAACATTCACTATAGCCGTACAGGTATACACTATATAAATTATAGATGGAGGCGTACTGATGATCATGACACTGGCATGCATCTTGAATGAGTGGGGAGTGTTTTTGAAGTCACCGGAATCTTGTTACGTATGTCTTAAATGAAGATCCAAGATCTGGGTGGTTTGGTCAGGGCACTTTTGCTCTATGGCGGATGCATAAGTTTGTTTGCAGCTCACGATCGATCTGGTTGTACATGAGGTCATAAATGTACATCAAAGGGAGTAAGCGGAGGACTTCTAGCCAGAGATATAGTCATTACGGATATATTTGGTTGCTTGACACTGTACTCTTTAGCTACGTATAATTTTAGTGTATAAGAATGTGTTTGATGAGATTAGGCCTCTATAGAGTTGGGAGCAATAAGTGAGTTATAGATAGTCGTTTCTTGGCTAAAATTGCTGGAGACAGCCTGGAGTAGAGAAGGATCTCCAGAGCAAGTATGAAGTTCTGTATACATGAGATGATATACTAAACTGTTGTAATGTTGATCCCGCCAAAGCTCTGAAAATAATGCTAAGGTCTTTAGTTTCATACTGGCAAGGAATCTTAATGTATGTAGTATGTAGAAATATTTGTTGATGAACTAAAGTGATATTGAAGATGAGTGCAAGTGCATTTATGTAATTACATAATTATGTTGAATGTTAAATGCCAAGAATCACTGTAGCTTTTTGGTTAAATTATCTGCGTATGTATATCATACTGAAGTGTGATACAGTCAGTTAGATCGTTTGTTGTTTACATATGCAAACATTTGCTCCCTTTAAGTCCACACAGATACGTACTTCTCCAGATTGCTTTGGCACTACTACCATGCCTGCACACCATGGGGTCGGGCTTTCTACTTTTGAGATTACTCCCATATTCTCCATTCGTTTTAGCTCAGTTTGTACCTTAGCTCTTAGTGGTAGGGGTACATTTCTGGGTGTGTACAAGGCATAGGGTTTGGCATTTGATTTCATCTTAATAGTGTACATCTCTTTCATTGTGCCCAAGCCTGTGAATAGGTCTGGGAATTGATCTGGAATACCTTTTTGAATTGTGTCAATCTGTGGTAACATCTGTAAAAGCTTGATTGCTGGTAAGCCCAGTAAATTATTTTGCAGGTTGCGAACAACAAAGACTCTTTGGGTACAGGATTTGCCATTTACCATGAGAGTTAGGGTAACTGTTCCTAGAACATCTAGTGATTTTCTGTCTGGGCCACAAAGTTGTTGTTTAGTTGAAGTTAGTTGGAATTTCTTGCCGGAATTTAGTTGTTTCCATGCTGACTCACACATTGCAGTAACTTCTGCACCTGTGTCTACCTTGAACAGCAACACCATTTTGTTTATTGTCACCTGCACATTCCATGTGGTTGTTGCATTCTTTTGAGATGTTGTGTCATCTCCAACTGTGTTCAGGTAAACAACATCTGAGTAAAGTAGCTCTTCTGTATGATCATTTTGATCAGTGGTCGTTAGTTCCTGCATCTCAGAAGTGACTTGTGCAACTGTTTTTGAGAGACACTGGGTAGCATAATGTCCTTGTCTTTTGCATCGATGGCATGTGGCGTCACGAGCAGGACAATGCTGACGTGGATGAGAGGTTTTTCCACATCTCCTACATTTTGGTATCTGTGGCTGTGCTCTTGACTGAGTGCAAGTAGTTCTCTGTGGAGGTAGTCTATGTTGTGGAGTTCTGGTAGCTCGTCTTTGCTGTTTAGTGGCTTCCAGTTGTGGCTTGTTTTCCACTGGAGTTTTCAGTGCCTTTTGCTGCTGTGACACTGCTGCTCTTTGTCGGACTAGCTTCTCTGCCTTTTGCAGGGTTAGATCAGACTCCATCTGAAGTCGTTCAGAAAGCTGCCCATCACGGATGCCAATAATTAATCTGTCACGAATCATCTCATTTTTGAGATCTCCGAATTCACAATTCACAGCTAATTGATGAAGCCTTGTGATAAATTGTTCAGCTGACTCGTCTGCGAGCTGATATGCTAAATTAAAGCTTTCACGTTCGTATACTAGGTTCTTTCTCACTTGAAAGTACTCATCAAATTTCTGCACAACCCGGCGGTATTCTTTCTTCTGCTCGACTGTTATGTTCGTTGTTGCTAGTATCTCTTCAGCATCTTCCCCCATGCAGTACATTAAGCTGCTCACTTGTCGCTCTTCTGATTCAGCAGAGAGTCCAGAGGGCGAATTTTTTTTTTGGGCCAACTTTAACTTAGAAATTTTTTACTTGGATTAATTTCCTTTGGATAATTGAAAACATAACTATGGAGCAGTGTTTCCCTCACGTAATGTATACGTTTCTACCATAAAGTTTAATGGACTGCTCGTTCAGTTTTTTGTCTTCCAGTCACTTTCTACTGTTTGACGCGATAGTGATCAAATCGGACCTTAGGCTTAGATATCCAAAACGTTCATGCCCCACGTGAGTTTCTTCAGAGCCCGTATATATTATCTCTGGTTTCTTTGTGCCAGGAGCTGACGCTGTATTGGATGAATGAGTCGCTCGACGTGAGTTTATACTTTTTGTGGGTTTATTTTGCCATTGGCTAACCATTGTAGTAACATTTTTCACTATTGGTTTTTGTATGTTTGTGTAGAACTACATTGTGTACTGAAGGTCCACCAACAGCCATGCAGTATTGGGTATATGTAACACTAATAATTATTTGATTTAATATAAACGCTTGGATTTTTTCAGGTGCCGTCAAACCCCCATTTACAAGAAAACCATGTCGAACATCAGGGTTTTACAAATGGGAACATGTAGCTACAACATTTGACTGTCATTACATGCTGATACATTGTTACAAGAACAGGATGGGTGGTTGACAACACTTAAGGATGGATTAGCATGATACTGTATAATACCGTATAGCAGGAAAATTTGGTGGGGAAAACTTTGTCAAATTGTCTGTGATTCGCCACCAAACTATTATAATTATTGCCTATTGGCTGAATCATCCATTCGCCAAACTTTCTGGCTAAATGGTATGAGAAATACAAAATTTATGCAGAAGAGTTGAATTATGGTAGCTACCTGGATTGATAACACACAGTATTATGAAAACACATGTAGTTCACTATCTATGATTCTGCATGCATCACACTAGTCCATGTGCCCTTTAATTCTTGTATCTTGGGAATTGGGTTCTCGAATTCCATAGTGACACTTTCAATTCGGCTGCATAAGATGGAAGAATATTATACTGGCTTGACGGCACCTGCAAAAACCAAGTATTATTATTACACTAGTTGCTGGTGGATCGCCTATAAAATCATGTTACTGCAGTGGTTAGCCAATGGCTCCACAAAAGGTAAAATCCCTACACACGAAGAATAATGCAATAACAGACTCACGTGGGGCATGAACGTTGGAATATCTGTTCAGTGAAAAGTCTGCCGTGCTTGCTATCACGTAAAACACTGGTAGGAAGTAGTCTCGCGTGGCCAGACCCTCTTCGCACAGGCGCTTATCGATTAGAGACTAGGTAGGAAGCGACTAGAAGACAATGTGAACATCACGTGGGGAAACACTGCTCCATAATAATCACTTGTTTTCAATTAGACAAAGGAAATTAGTCTAAGTAAAAAATTTCTAAGTTAAAGTTGGCCCAAAAAAAAAATTCGCGTCCAGAGGCTAATCGGAACTGTTCAAATCGAGTTTTCCATTTCCTCCATTCTTCAGGTTTGCTGAAGTTGAAAGCCGCTGGAGCAGGAAGATTTAGGCTTGCCATCTATACTTCTGACACCATGTAGTATATCGCTGTAACACTATTGTTAATCACTCATGATCAGAACTCTGTCATTGGTACAATCATACAGCCTATTTATACTTGTTTACAATAGCTGCATTCCTAGCATATTACAACATGATTACATAGCATATCATTACATCATACAGATTACTAGTGATTATAATATTACAGAGTATTACAGTTATACTACATTTATGATTACACCTGATAGCTCATAAAGGACCCAATACAGTGCAAGGAAACTGGAAACATAGCCCTGTAGCTATGTGTGCTGTATTTTGTTCCCTCTGTCAGGGAAGAATGGCCATTGCCGACTGACTAGAGGTTAAATATAAATTTAAAGGTAAATCAATAGAATCATTATAATGGAGAAGCAGCTACCTATTAGCTATACAACAAATTTTTGACTGATGGACTTAATTTAAGAAAGTCCAGAGATTTCTGAAAATAATATTTTCTAAAGTTTATTCTGAATCACTGCATGCCCAGCAAACAAACCCTTTATCATTCAAAATTCCTATTATATGTACTAGCTACATAGCTGTAGCTATGTACAAAACCATAGTACTTGACTACTTCATTAGACACTTATATGAAATTATCTTAATTGTTAATTATCTTGATTATTGCTAATGATATTGATTTAATGCATATATGTAACCTTAACCTTAACCCTAACCCTAACCCAGGCCTTGGCATTATAATAAGCTATTCAAGAAATGCACTTTAAACACTCTAATAAAGCATTCGAATCATGTGATAGCCAATGCACTAAAATTACTATATAATATTATAACTTTAATAGAACAGTCACCATTTTAATTTGTACAAGTGTATATACTCTAATAAAACAATCTAACTTTTATTTTTATGCCAGTTAAACAATACTAGTATTCTACACCAGTATATTATATGCTAAACAAAAACACCCTGGGTGTAAAAAAAGTGCGAGGCCAATCAGAAGCAGCATTGCAAATAGGTATGTACGACCAAAAACTTTGATATCAGTTGAGGCCAAGAAATTACTTATCAAAACTCTACTTGAATGACACAATAGTTTATAGCATATTGTCACAACTATGATTGACTTTGTCACTTGGCCACCTTTATTAATAATGATGGTGTGAAAAAGGTGGCCAAGTGACAAAGTCAATCATAGTTGTGACAATATGCTATAAACTATTATTAGCTATGTCATTTAAGTAGATTTTTGATAAGTAACTTCTTGGCCTCAACTGATATCAAAGTTTTTGGTCGTACATACCTATTTGCAATGCTGCTTCTGATTGGCCTCGCACTTTTTTTACACCCAGGGTGTTTTTGTTTAGCATATCACTACTTTTTTGGAAGTATAAACACATGTTATTACTAGCAAGCAGCAGAGAAGTATTGCATGGGCATAACTTGTACTTGCCTGGCACACAATATTGCAAATTAAACTTTGAAGCTTAATTTTGAAAACTCAAGCCCAAGATTTTTTTAACTTTCACTACAGAGTGATACATCAATATAGATTGTGTATCTGAAAGTTTATGCAAATCATTCGAAGGGGGTCCAAGTTATGACAACTATCAACCTGCAGTGTAATAGTCCTTCTCAAATATATTCAAGTGTTTACTTCAGACTGATAATCGTATGACAGGTAGAGCATACATAGGAGAAGTGCTGATACAAATTTGGCTGAAATCCATGAAGAAACGAGTAAGTTATTAGACAAACAAGTGAATGTATAAAAAGGAGTTTGAAAAAACTTCCGGGGCTCACGAAAGCTCCCGCAAGCCCACGAAAAAAGTGTGCGATGAAAATGAAAGAAAGAAAAAAAAACGACTACCGCGTAAAAATTTTTGTGGTCACAGGAAGGCATTTATAAGGCTGTATCGGAAGAATGGCTGAATAGATTTCTACGAAGTTCGGGATATTGATTCTTCAAACAATGAAGGTACTAATTGTCTAGTAAACGGGCGAATTGGGCGGGAAAGGATAGTTCGTCGTGCGTAGTCGCACAACGGGCGCCATAAAACTCGCAATGGCTGGTACTTAGTAATGGTGGCGCCTATTTCCTCCATTCTCGGTTTATTGATTCTATATAGTAAGAACGTTGTGGGTCGGTAATAACTAAGCGATAGCTTTAATGGCGGCTTAGCTAGAGCGTTTGCGAGTTTGAGGGCGGTGCTACATGTAAATAACTCACTCAGTGGTCGCGTTGCTGTGCTTCTTCTTGGCCTCGCGACTCACTATCGTGAGTCTTGATTCCTAAGCACTGGAGCATACGTATATAATATTGATAGAGCTTTAGTAGGTACGAGTACTGCAGCATATACATGTAAAAATAAAACATAATAGGCTGGTCTAGATCCCTAATTGCACTAACCGACTAGTTTCTTATGGCATTTTTATCAGCATTTACAAAGTAGCTACACTGTAGCTTGGTAGCTACATACGTAGCAATTAGGCATCAAATGTGACTGGCTTTGCGAAAATTTACAACTTTAGGAACTCATAACTTAACATCTAGTAATGATACTATCTTAAATTTTTCAGTATTAGGTGAAGTTTTCAGGTCAATAGCTATACCCTATTGGACATTAAAGTTATGTAGTGTTAAGTCAAAAAGTTGGATGTGTTTAAGTGGAGGGTTTTCGCAAAGCTGGTCACAAATATGCTTGCATAATGAGCATCCATAAGTAGTAGCTATGCATGTACGTGGCTATTAACCATAATTACTAAATTTGTTTCCCATTCTGAAATAATGTATTGAGTATAGCGTTATAACTAGATTGATACAACAATCAGAATTACCGAAATATTTTCAATCAAAATGTTGAGTAACAATTTTGTGTACATCAGACAGCTGAGCATACTAAAAGAATGTAGCTACCTGAGGGCTGCGCCTAATACTATGCCGGGAATAATAGGAAGTGAAAAGAATTAACTGGAATAACAGGGCAAATTTAACACTATAAACCCGCTATAAACCATTTAAAGTACAAAACACTCACTTGTAAACTCTCTAGTATCTCTGATAATCAAAGTTAAAAA